>JAREIK010001147.1:650000-830000 GCA_029783825.1 Sapria himalayana | reverse complement strand
GCATACAACGAAAAATAGAGAAACAAAGGTGTAACAAAATTTATCAATTTTAATTTTCTAGTGACTGCATAGCACCATGCTGCAACCTATCAACCTATAGGAAATTCTTACTATGCAGTTTTTCCATGGAGGATGCCAAACAGGACGTGGCCATTTGCTACGCATTCTTTCCATTACAGCAGAAGTGGCCATTTGCTAGGTATTCTTTCCATTACAGCAGAAGTTGAGAACCTATACGTTGGAGTGCAAATTGGTCATTTGCTACCCATTCATTTATAATTGAATTCCAAATGAAAATGGAAATTCTATTGAACATTTTTTCAAATAGTTTCTAATATATAATTTTAAATATTTATATATGTTAATTTAAAATAATCAAATTGTATATTATATTATTTTAATTTTTTTAATTCAATTACTGAAAATTCAATTTAAATATTACAAAAATTTTAACTATTATAAAATAATTATTACATTATAATTATTTAATATTATAAATTATAAATACAATTATAAACATAACAATATAAATATCAACTATTAATTAAAAAAAGATAAATACTATAAACTAATATATATATATATATATATATAAAATTATCGGTTCTAATTTCGGTTCTTCAGTTCGGTACAGTTCGGTACGATTCTCGGTATGGATAACATGTAAGATCCAGAACCGTACCAAAAAATTTTTCCAGTACGGTTCGGTTCGGATAAAGTCAAAAAGTCAACGGTATTTTCAGTTCGGGATAATTTCGGTTTGGTTTTTCAGATCAGTTCGGTATTACCGTGTCTCATGCACAGCCCTAGTATGTATGTATGTATTTATGTATGTGTGTGTGTGCGTGTGCACGTATGCATGTATGCATACGTGCATGTTTGTGTATGTGTCTTTGTTTGTATGTGTATATGTATGTATGAGTCTATGCATGCATGTGTGTGTGTGTGTATTTATGAATATGTGTTTGTATGTGTATCTATTTATGTATGTGTATATGTGTGTGTGTGTGTGTGTGTGTGTTTTGTGTGTGTCTGTGTGTATGTTTGTATGTATTTTTGTGTTTGTATGTGTGTGTTTGTATGTGTGTGTATGTATGTATGTATGTCTGTATGTGTGTATGTATGTGTGTATGTATGTATGTGTGTGTGTATGTGTGTGTGTATGTGTGTATGTGTGTATGTCTGTCTGTGTGTGTGTGTATGTTAGTATATGTGTCTGTCTGTTTATATGTGTGTGTGTCTGTTGTATGTATCTATATGTGTATGTTTGAATGTGTGTGTGCGTGTGCGTGTGTGCATATGTATGTATGTATATATCTATGTATTTGTGTGTGTGTATGTGTGTATGTATTTATGTATATATGTATGTATGTATGTGTATGTGTGTGTATATGTATGTATGTATGTATGTCTCTTTGTGTGTGTGTGTATTTGTGTATGTATGTTTGTGTGTATGTGTGTGTGTGTGTGTGTGTGTGTGTCTGTCTGTCTGTCTATTTGTATATATTTATGTATGTATTTAATGTATGTATTTTTGTATATCTGTGTGTGTTTATATATCTATATATATTTATGTATACTTATATATATTTCTATTTATATTTGTTTCTTTATATAAATATTTTAATTTTTTCCAATGTAAAAATTGTATCTTGTGACCCAATGGTATGGTGTACAATTTACATGTGCAGTACATTGGTTCCAATTCTATTTCCCCCCTTCAACGCATTTTATTAGAATCTCAATTTCTCACAATATTTTTAAATATAATTAAATCTAATTTTATTTTTTTTAAATTTTTAAGGTCAAAATTCGGTTTTAAATTTTTGTATTCCAAAGCTTAATTATATACTTTTAAATAATAAAAAATTTGGTATACCAAAACACAAATATTTTATGTTTGGTACACCAAAACACTAAACTCCCTAATTAATTTATGAAGATGGTTGATATACCAAAACACAAATATTTTATGTTTGGTACACCAAATATAAATACTTTGATAAAATTTTTTCATAATTAAAAAAATAAACTAAAATATTAAATATTTATATTTTGATATACTACATTAAAAATCGAATTTTACCTCATGCTAACATATTTTGTTAAAAAAAATGATTGATTTTTTTCATATTTAAAAAAATAGTTGTGTTTTTTAAAATCTAAAAACAGTTTTGGTGTACTCAATTAAATAAATATTAATATGTGTATGTATATATATATAAAACACAAATATTTCTATATAAATAACACACACACACATACATTTTTTTTTCCAAATTATAAAAGTGCTTTAATTTTGAAAAACAACTAATATATAGATTACATTTATTTAAAATCAAGTAAATAAATTTAAATACTTTATATTAGTAAACTTTTAAAATTATAAAACTATTGGATACTTTCCTTAAACAAACACATTTAATACAATTGCCAACTGTCTAGTAGCGAGCGCTTACGCACACACATTTTTGTTTGTTTGTTTATTTATAGTAATAATAATTGATCAGAGCACCACTATTTTAACCAAAATTGCCTTTAATTATTAATTATATGAGGAAATATTTGAGCACTGCTGGTCCAGCCCCTTTTATTTTTATTGCAATTCCAAGCAAGTAGATTTTATGAATCTCGCGGCAGGTTTTGCAGATTAAAATTTGTTAGCACTAATTATAATGTGAACATAAAATAAATTAAGGCCCCATTATGTTGGAAATTATTTAGGTTTTCTTATCTAAATTTTGTTTAACAGATAAATACATCAAATTGAAAAATATTAAAGTTGACACAATATTAATCCATATTTGACCTCCTGACTGTTACACATTTTGTAAATAAAATCACATGCTATTTTAAAATGATAATTATAATTAAATAACACATTTTTAAAATAATTAAGAAAGTCTACGCAATTTTTTTTTTTTGTTGAGATGAAAATCAGCTAAAATATAAAACCTCATTCCAAAAGTTTTTGGCATATTCAAATTTTGAATAATTAATTCTATATCTATTTAAATCTTTTAAATTTAATATTTCGAATCATTACCCATCACAGCTAAGACACTATTTCCTAAAATACATTTTTTCTTTTAAAAATTAAATTTTAATTCCAAATATAGATTAATTTTTGAACCATAATAAATATCAAATTTGAGCAAAACAACTTTGAAATTACGTTTTTATAATTTTTTAAAAGACATTAAAATCAGATTTGCCCATGTTAGCTTGAAAATTAAAAATTTCAAATCTACATAAAAATACAGTCCAAAACACACACACACACACACACACACACACAATTAAAATATAAGCCCTTCATTTACTAGTGATTCTAACCAAACGACAACAGAATCATGTCTATACCTCATCTAGAAAAAGATTGATAATATGTATATTCCAGATGACTTCAAAGTTCATATTATGATTTCTTTGTTTCTGAGGAAAGCAACCTTTTTGTGATAACATATCATCATAACTTGAGATGTAGCTCATTTAGAGGTGTCAAATGGGCAGGATAGGCCGGGTCAAACCTGAGGCTCAGCCCAACTCAGCCGTGCCTAGCCCAGGACAGCATGGTGAAGGCTCGTGCTCGTGCCGTGCCATGCCTTGGCCAACTGGGCCATGTGCTAGGCCAGGCACTCCCGGTACCATGGCCCATGGATGCGAATTCTTGACACGAATCGAACGATGCCCCGAGTCTCGACCTAGCTCCACCCTGAAGCCCGACACCCAATGGATTTGAATTTCCATCAGACTCATAACCAAACCCACGATCATGTTTCCATGATCCCCAGACTCGAGCCCGATAGTTACAGAACCCAGAGCTACTGGAATTTTGGACCATTCGAATCAGTTTGACGGTCAAACCGACCCAACGCCAAAAAAAAAAAATTCAAATCTAAGCGATTGGATGTCACCTCTAACGGCTATGGGACACAATCTGACAACTCTGAGGATTCTGCCCATTTTTTAAATATAAAAAATTAAAAAAAACAAAAAAAAATAATATTTTTTTTACTCTGATAATAAAAATCTTAGATACTTAGATACCAATTACTAATCAATCATATCATATTCTGATAATAAAAATCTTGATATATTACAGTAATAAAAATCATATGAGTTCACCTATCCAGTGCTATCTAAAATAACACGGGATCTACTAACTCCTCCGGTGTCGAGAATAACATCGGAGTCTACTTTTTTATTGTAATGAATGTGATTTTATTTATGAGATCCAGATTACGATCAGCTATTATTGAGACATTAGTATTTATAAATGATTTAAATGATTCGAACTTGGGCATCCAAGATTATGCTGGGACTACAGCAAAAGAAGAATTAATTGATGACGATAATCCGTATAATATTGATATTGAAGATGATTTGATGATTGATGACATTAATAATTGACATATTAAGACATTGATATTTGATATTAGATTTACTCATCTATATTCTATTTATCTTTATTTATTTTTTATTTGTGAAATTACTTTGAGTTTGAAAATTGATGTTTGAATATTAATTTTTTTTGAATTTTTATTTTGCATTGATTTTTATTCATATTTAAGTTTTATTAATTCATACACATTTAATTTTTAAATTTTAGTAGTATATTATAATAACTAAATTTTAATATTTTATTATATTAAATAAAATAAAATTTAAAAAATTAATTATTTATTTAAATGTAACAATTAACTATTACCATTTACTAAAAACTATTTAAGTATATAATTACTTTTTTAATTTTATTATATTTTTAAAATTCTGAATTAAAATTTTAAAATAATTAAAAAATTAAAACCTAACCCAGATGGGTCAGGACTGGCCTATCCAGGCTCGACCCAGAACAATTTCATCACAACCAAGCCAACGAGCCATGTCGAGCTTGGTATGATGAACTCATGCCGGGCCAGGCATGGTTATTGTACCATGTCGTGTTAGGCACGACTAAATGTGTCAAACGGGCCGGGCCGGCCCGGCCCTGCACGAGGCACGGTTCGGCCGTGCCTGGGCCGGCCCGGCACGTTCAAAAACCGTGCCCGGGCCCGTGCCGTGCCCGGGCGAAGCAAGGCACATTCCGTGCCGTGCACGGCACGAGCCGTGCCGTGCCTGGCCCGGCACGGCTCGTGCCTAGGCACGGCACGCCGGCACGGGTCCATCCCGTGCCGGTCCCGCAGGCACGCGTGGCACGCCGCCAGTGCCACGCGTGCTGTGGCGTGAGTCGTGACTCACGAGTCACGACTCACTGAGTTGTGACTCGACCCATCCGGGCCCCCCCGGTAAAAAGACCACGGGTCGGGTCCAAACAGACCCGACCCGAGGTCTTTTCTGCCGATAACCGACAGAACCGAGAAAATAGAAATTTCTAACGGAAAAAAAAATTTTCAAACTTTGAGCGATTTTCAGCCCTTGGATTCGACTCCAACGGCTAGGGGGCAGAATCCGACGGTCCTCGTGATTCTGCCCCTTAAATATATTAAAAAAATTCAAAAAAATAATAAAAAAATAATTTTTTTTTAAAAAAAAAACTTTATTTAGCCTATAAAATCTACCCCCCTCCCTATAAAATTTATGTTTTTCAAAAACATAAATCCTCTCAATATTTTCTCTCTCTCACATAAACCGTGCTTCTCTCTCTCGGCCCTCGTGATTTTGATTTCGGCTTGGATTTTCGTGAAACTCAACTTGAGTTTTGAACATCAAAGCTTCCTGCGGTGCATCTTGCACGTGAGTGACCTCATTGCTTTTACCGGGTAATATAATTTACTTTTTTTTTTATTTTCTCTCTCTAAAGCTTCTCTCTCTAGAAAAAACATACGAAAAATAAAAAATGACAAATTCACCTAACACATATTTAAATTTGGAAAATAAAAATGTTAGTGTTACACAAACGTCTGTGGCTCCTGAAACTTTGGTTTCTCCTGTCATCTCAGCCCAAAGTTCTAAAAAACAAAAAACTAGGAGGATTTCTGTAGTTTGGACACATTTTAAAATCATAACACAATTAGATGTTAGGGGTGAGGAACATGAAATGGCACAGTGCAAATATTGTATGCGACTTTTAACATGCAAGAGTACATGTGGGACTGGGCACCTAAAGAGGCATACTGAAATATGCTCCAAAAAACATGGACCGTTAGATACTAGGCAAACCCAACATGGCACTACATTTTTTGAGACTGGATCGAGTTCAGTCTCAAAGTTTACTCCCTTCGTATACTCCAGCGAGTTGGGTAGGGACGGCATGGCCAGGCTCATCACATTGATGGGTCTTCCGATCAGATTTTCGGAAGATCCGAGGGTAGTGCGCATCATGCAGACTTATTTTCAGCCATCCTATCGTAGGATTCCTAGGTCCACATCTAGGAGTGACATACTAAAGATATATAAGTTAGAAAAACAAAAAATAATTAAGGAATTTTTGGCATTTAGTGGAGTGGTGTCCGTGACGTCCGATATATGGACATGTCACGATGATTCTTCTTATGCATGCATCACGAGTCATTATGTCGATTCAAACTGGACAATCAATAAAAAAATATTAGGATTCACTGAGATTCTTCATCCTCATGATGGCTGGGCCATTTTTGAGTGTATGATGAAAATATTTAGGGAATATAAAATTCAAAATAAAATTTTTAGTGTCACTTTCGATAATGCTGCGAATAATGGAGTAGCGATCAATATGTTTGTTAGGAATATTAGAGACGCACCTTTAGGAGAGATATTTCATGTCAGATGCATGTGTCATGTTATTAACCTGATAGTTCAAGCGGGTATGAAGGTGTGTTCCCCCGCGTTGGAAAATATACGCAATGCACTCAAGTATATTCGCACTCCTCGCAGACTACAAGAGTTTGGTAATCTCTGTTTGTCTGCGAATCTTAAGAAGAAGAAATTCCAATCTGATGTGAGACATCGTTGGAATTACACGTACCTGATGTTGGAATCATGTGTTGGATACGAACACGTGATATCCGACTACGTCAATATTAAGAGTGGCGAACTTATTGTTGACGACACTGACTGGGATTCAGGAATTTCATTTATGAAATTCCTGAAGATATTTTATGACACGACGAACATGTGTTCGTCGGTTTATACGCCCACCACTTGCATTGCACTCCGTTGCATATGCAACATTAGTAGCATGTTTAGGATGTATCGAGCGGACCCGATGCTCAGCCATATGGTTGCAGAGATGGAGACCAAGTACCTGAAGTACTGGTCCACCATTCCATCTCTTTATTGCCTCGCAGCATGCATGGACCCTAGGGCTAAGGTGGAAGGGGTTGAAAACACCCTGACTTTCATTTCCTCGTGCATGAACCTAGAAGAGCCACCTGAAGGGTTCATTTACGAGAAGTTAACAGACCTGTTCACATTCTACGATACTAGGTATGGTGGTGGTGGTGTTGAGACTGTGAGTACGGACTCTGATACCTTGTTCGGAGATGACGCTTATTCCATTAACCTAGCGAGGGGGAAACGTAGGGGTGGACCTTCACATAGGAGCGAGCTGTCTTGGTACTTAGATACCGATTACTGCTCAATCCTATCACCTTCTGACAATAAGAATCTTGATTTATTATAGTGGTGGAAATCATATGAGTCCGCCTATCCCATGCTATCTAGGATAGCACGGGATCTACTGACTCCTCCGGTGTCGAGCGTAGCATCGGAGTCTGCTTTTTCTGTTGCAGTGAACGTGATTTCGGATAGGAGATCGAGATTACGTCCAGATATGGTTGAGGCCTTGGCATGTTTGAAGGATTGGGAGGAATCGAGATTTAGCATCAGTGATCGTGCTGAAGCTGGGACTGTGACAGACACTGCAGTCGCATCCACATCCACTACGATGGCGGAGGAGCTGATTGCCGATGATGATGACCCATATGATACTGATCTTGATGTTGCGGCTGATGATTCTCATGATATGCCGCTTGACGATTGATGCTCATCTGTTCTTTTTTTTTCGATATTTTTTTATTTTTTTTATTTATACGCTTTGTTTGTACTTTGTGTTGAAACTTATACTTTTTTTTTCGGAGTATTGGTTTCAAAAGCATGAATGGTAATTTTTATTTTTGTAGTTTAAATTTTTTTTAATTAAAATTTTTACTAACTTAATGTTTTTATTTATTATTTTAAGATTTAAATTTTATTTTAAAATTTATTAACTTTAAATTTTAATATTTAATTAATACATTATAATATTAAAATATGCTAAACTTAATTGAAAAAAAAAAAAATTTCTAATTTTTGTTTGTTACATACTTACATTTAATTTTAAATGTAATATTTTTTACAAAAAATTTTATTTTTTATTTATTACATAAACTCTAAAGTAAATACAGATAAACAGAAACTTAATAAAAAAATTAAAAAAAAAAAAATTTTTATAATCTGCATTCTGCCAAGTGCCAAGCACAGGGTCGTGCGCCCGTGCCCGTGCTTGGCTCCCGGGACCCGGACCCCGGTTGAGCCGGTCCAGGAGACCAGGTCCAGCAATGCGGCTCCCCCCCGCCCCGCCTCGCCTACCATGCCCCTGCCGTGCGCTCGTGCCGCCTGGCCAAGCCAACCGTGCCCGAGCGAGCCGGGCACGGCACGGTAGCACGGCGGGGCACGTGAAAAACGGGCCGTGCCGTGCTGGGCCGGCCCGTTTGACACCTCTAGGTTCGACTCGTTGGCCCGATTCGGCCACCTAAAATTAGGCTAGGCTTGCTCAGCCCGGCCCATTTGACACATCTTAGCTCATTTGACATAATTAAAGTTTAAAATTATATTTAATGAAAAATACTTTGGTGAGACTGCATAAGAAATAAAAGCCTGGGAGTCAAGCAAGCTAGTGCATGATAATATGAATGTTGCGGAGTCAAGCAAGCTAGTTTAAGATTTTTTTAAGCGGACATGATTTGTTTCTTACTTGGTTACCAAATAGAAGATGAGAGTTCAATGTTTTGAGAATGAACTCAAGTCATTTCTCCGCTCAAGGTTGATTGCCTTGCATGTTAGTGATTATGATGACTTGGTGAAACGTGATCTCTTAATGAAGAAAAAGAAAATAATGTCGTAAATATTTACGAGGATCACAAGAATAAATTCAAAAAGAGCAATAAATATGATTTAACTAGGGCTTCCACATGAAAAAAAAATCGTAGACTTTTTATATTGCCCAAACTACTTCGAAGTCAGTTTCAATTGATAGATCACGTGATAATGGTTATTTCCAAGGTAGACTTCATTCTAAACTATTTAGATATTTTAATTATACCAAGTATACTTGAGGAAAGATTATCGTCAACCTTTCCACTTAGTGAGACTAAAAGCAATTACTTCATTATCGAAAAACAAGTCTTCAACTCATTTCATAGGCCTTCATGATTGAAATCAATCTAACTAATAGAGTCCCTCTACTTTAAGTGCATCACAATTTAGAAAGAATAAAGTAAAAACCATTATAAATCAATGATGAACTTTTTCTATTTTACCTACTATGAAGGAAGAGTTAGTCTCAAACATTGTAATGGAAGGTATACTCTTTGTTCCTAGTACTTGGGCAATTAGATACTGATTTGTGTGTTACTTCTCCATTGAAAAATATAGTTTAAGTAAGTTTGATGTGTAAAAATTGTGAACTCCACTTTGAAGAATTATCACTTTGTGTCGATCTTTCTCTTAAATTTTTATGACTATGATATAATCCTATTAATTGATTGATTTTCAAACTTTCATGTTAAGCTAGATTATCATAGAAGATAAATCATATTTCAAGTTGGACAGACTCTAGTGATATTTAAAAATTGAGACCTTATTACTTTAACTTTGTGGCTGGACTTATAGTGATAAAGATAAACAAAGCTTTGTATTTTACTCATTTAAATAAAATAAAAAAATAAGGTGAAAACAAGACTCCTTAGTTGAATCAAGTGACGATCAAAAACAAGTATTTACTTCCTTGCATAAACAACTTATTTAACCAGATGAAAAAAGCTTAATATTTCTCTAAAATAAACTTGAGATCGAAATATAATCAATTGAGAATAAGAAAAGATGATTAGCCTAAAATAACTTTTATAACATTGTACAATGTTATAAAATATCATCAATTGAGAATAAGAATTAGATACAATGTGTCATGTGGTCACTATGAGTTTTTTGTACTTCCTTTTGGTGTGACGAATTCATTAGCAATGTTTATAGACTTAATGAACCGAGTATTTCATCTTTCCTTGACACATTGTATCATTGTCTTTATAAATATTGTTGTATTGGTATATTCGAAGATTGAAGAAGTGCATAAGTAACATCTCCGATTAGTTTTGCAAACTCTTCATAAGTATCAATTATATACAAAGCAATCAAATTATAACTTCTGGCCTATAAGTATTCAATTTTTGGGTTACGTCGTAAAGACTAAGTTTGAGTTGCCAAAGCCAACTACAATAACATATGTATGTAATTTCTTAAGTTTGGCCATTTTGTTGAAAATTTTTTTCTTATTGCCTTGTAATTAACTAATCTATTTAGGAATAACACTCACTTTGAATGAGATGAGAAATATAAAGCTACTTTCTAAGATTTGAAAAATAAATTAGTTTCGTTTGTCATAGGACATATCACCTTATGTTGTTTTCACTGATACACCCATTATTAGCTTATGATGTGTGTAATTACTTGAGTCCAGCCAGTTGAAGCAGCATAACAAAAATTACTCTACAAATAATTAGGAATTGGTAATAGTTGTATTTGCATTGAAGTTTTGGAAATGTTACTTGTATGACATAAAATTTGAAATATACTCAAATCATAATTCATAAAAATCTCAAATTCTTGTTTAGTCATAAAGAACTCAACATAAGGTAGAAGCAATGGATAAAATATCTAGAATACTATGATTTTACACTATAATATCATTTGAGCAAGGCTAAAATTATGATAGATGCATTAAGCATGAAGTGATATAAAAATTTGGCTTCTTTTAGACTTCAGCATTGAAAAATAATGATTATTGTATAAGACTATGTGTCACAAAAAAAAGATATTTACATAAATTCCTTCAAAGATAGAAAAAAGAAGATATTGAATAAAAACTTTCAACAAATAATGAGCATCAGTTTAAAAGTAGATTTTTTATTTATCAACACTTGAGAAAAAAAAATACTGAAAGAAATTCATCATTTTTAAGTTCTCAATACATTCAAGAAATATAGAAAAAGTAAAAAGACTTGATGAGATATTTTTGAAGAATATACATGAAGCAAAATGTGGTGACTTGGTAAAAAAATATTTGATGTACCATCAAATGAAAATAGATCATCACAAACACCTGAAGGGTTATTACAACATTTGTCAATTGCACAATAAAAATGAGAAATAGTGACTATGAACTTCATGACAAGGATAGCGAGAACTTCAGAACAATACGATGCCATTTGGGTCATAATTGATAGGTTGATCAAACCAGCCTACTTTTTAATTATTCAGGTTAATAACTCATTGGGTATGTTATGTAAATTATATATAAGGAAAGTTATATGATTACATGGAATTCTAGTTTCTATTATTTCAAATAAAGATTCTCATTTCACTTCATGATTTTAACAAGAATTTCATAAGATCCTCGGGACACAATTGAAGGAGCATATAATATTACATACTCAAACACATGGACAATTGGAGCACACTACTCAGATCATGAAAAGATATGCTTAAAGCTTGTGTGCTTGAGTTTAAAGATAATTTGGGTTAAGCATCTACCATTGGTTGGATTTGCCTATAATAATATCTTTCAGTGTAACATTAGTATGATTTGTTTTGAAGTTTAGTATGATATACCTTGTATGTCTAGTATTTTGGGATGAGTTGGTGAATAAAATAAACTTGGACCAAAACTAATTCATGAGAGTACTAAGAATTAAAAAATTAGTTGTGAAAATTACTTAACACTTATAGAAGGCAAAAAAATTATCAAATCTTAAAAAAAAAAAAACCATTGAAATTTGAGGTTGAAAATTAAATTTTTCTCAAGATATCATCTCGCAAAGATATTTATCAGTTTGGAAATAAGTGAAAGTTTTTGTCAAGGCATGTGAGTCCATTGAGATCTTAACAAGAAAGTTTTTGCCAGGGTACTACACATGTACATAATATATTTCATGTCCGCAATGCTAAGGAAATATAATTTGGACACTAGTCATATGTTATATTATGTGTTATTTCTCTTATGTGAGGTTTGTTACATATGAAGAGTATCCAATAAATATCCTAGACAGATAAACCAAAGAATAAGAAATAAGATGATCTACCTATTAAAAGACGTGTGGCAACATCACGTGGCGAAAAAAAAAATGACATGAGAGAGCTCAAAAAAAAAATGCAACGAACTTATCTTCATCTCTTTAAATTTGGTAATTTTACTTTCAAGGACTAAATTATAATAAATGAAAGAGTTGTGAGACCCAAATAAAAAATAATTTTTTATTATGTTAGCTTTTATTTTGAATTGAAAAAGTTGATTAAATAAAAAATATATTAACTTTAAAAAATATTTAGAAATAAAAAATAGAGAAGAATGATAATAAACTTACTATATTTGATATTTTAAAAAGAAATTTGATCAGTCTAAGCCCACGAGAGCAATTTGGTCATTTTACTATTAAATAAAAAAAATTACATTTCTTTCATTTCTCTCTCCATTTCATTACTTAATTTCCATTTCTCTTCTTTTTTTCTTGGTTCCATCATGTTCTGCCTTATTTATTTGCTAAAATCATTAAAATAAAATACAAGACTCAGGATTTTTGATGAAATTTCATCTTATAAAATGATCATGCTCAAGAACCACTTCTTTTAAACCAAAAACAACAATAGAAGGGATGTAATCTCAAAAAGAAAAGTTATAATTAAGCTTAATTAATATATTTAAATTTTCCTGCTATATTTATTAAATTAAAATTGAAATTACATAATTTCTCAATCATATTTTTATTTTTATTTTAGATTACATTTGAATTGTGATTATGCAACTCAAATTATAATATTTGAGCTATGACTTAAGTTTTAAGGCTTGAAAAACTTATTCAAAATAAGAAATCTCTAGAAACTCTTATGAAATTTCATATTTTAGATTATATACATATTTTTTGATGTATGATTTCATGCATGTGATTATAAACTCAAAAAAATTTTAATCTTCTAATTAAAATATATGACTAATTAATAGAAGCTCATAAATTTGATATCATAAAATAATTATGAAATTAAATTTTTTAAAGGAAGTTATTTTTCTACACATGAAAAATAATATTTCATTATGCATAAATTATACCAAAAAACTTAGTTAATAAATTATTTGACTAATTATGAAATGAGATTATGATTTTGTATATGTAAAAAATCCTATGAAAAATAATTTGATATTATAAAAGTCATGATATTTTTAATAAAATTTAAATACTTTTGAAAAAAAATCACATTTTGAATATGAGATTTTGAGATAACTATTAGTCAAACAAAGAATTTGGATGACTAAAACTGCATGAATATCCACAAAAGCATGTATTAAATATATCTTTTAAGAGAATGACCATAAACTCTCTTATGCACTTGTAGCGAAGTTCCACCATGTGAATGCGATAGCTGTTGGGTTGGAAACCATAAAATCTCTCATTAATTTTTGTATCATGATAATGTATGTGTATTCCAGTATGTATGATAATTAAGCTATAGCTAGCAAGTTAGTTTTTTCTATACATGTCTTGTTGTGGCCTAATAGAGTCTTGTTATGTATATATTTACGTATGTTTATAAAAATAAGATGAGAATTAAAAAATAAATATTTTTAAAACTTAAAGACACTTCCACATTATGGTTTAAAAATTTTATATATCCATGTATATGTATAAATATTTGTATGGATATTTCAAAATGTATTACTAAACTTTTATATTATATAATAGAAAACATATATGACTAATGAGTTAAAATATAAATTATTTCATATTTTCTTTAGATTTTCCTAATAGAGATTAGTTATTCACCCCTATTTTTCTCAGATAGAAGAAATATTGATGATCAAATCTGATTCTGAAACTTGCAAATCTACACGAAAATTTTGACAAAGCATTTAGATGAGTTTTTTTTTTTTTGAAATCTTATTATGTATTTGGACATATCAACTATTTTGTACCAATGACTTTATTTTTACTTGTGAATATTTTCAATTAATAATTATGCATATTCATGATATTCTTTAGAATTTGATCCATTTTAAATAATTAAATAAATGTGATCTTGACATATTTTTTTTTGATTTCTTTCATGAAATTTTTGAGATTGTAAGCATATTAAAATAAAAATAACATGAAAAATAAGAATTAAAGAAACTGTTATCAACTTGTATGTAGCTTCTACAAACATACAATTGACCATGAGCAATACTGTGCATAATATGTTTTTTGCTTAATTTTTTAATATAAATTTATTTATTTTAGATTCATATTTTTAATAAATATCTTTCATATTATCTTACGTGTACCCTATGAGTAATTTACTAAATTTATAAAATCTCACCATCAAAAATATAAAAATCGCTCACATTGAATTTTAAAATATTTTAGATCAATTAAAATTTAATTAATCATACAAAGTATATTGCAGCTCCCAGTTAGGGGTAAGCATGCCCTACATCAAATTCCTTGATTTCACGTGGTACTTATAAAAAGTTCTGAAGTAGTATTAGAATTTCTATAGTGTTTTCACTACGGGTTGAATGAAGAGGAGACATGCCCAAAATACTTGTTGGAGTTTGCACCTCAAGCTTTAGAGATTTTTTTTCAGATTATTGAGGTCATAAAATAGGATATTAAACCTACTTAAGAGTCCTCCGAAAGTTCATTCATTGACAAAATTCAAATCGATAAGTATATCAAATTTCTCACTAGAATAGCTACAAAGTGGTTTAGAGGATTAGGTACTACAATTTTCTCCTTGATTGTGCTTATTATAGACTCTTAAGTAATTGACTCATGATTCATATCACTATTAATTATTTTTAAATTTCCCTTAAATGAATTATTACTAGAGCTGTTGATTACGATAACATCATCATCGATCCTAATACTTTATTTTATGGTTTTAAAAATTTTGAATTTCATTAATATTAGTATTACTAAGTAATTAAATTATAATATTATTTATTTTTTCTTCTCGTTTTTCTTTGTATGAATAATACATTTTGAGGATTACTTCTCGAAGAACTGAGATTGATAAATTACATGTCATAATTTCTATCCTTAAAAAACTATTTACATTATTTTTTTTTTCTTTTTCTTTTACTTTTCTCTAAATTAGATCATCCTTCGTCAATCAAGATGAAATTTTTTTGAACTAAGCATGATGAAAGTTTTTACTAATAATTGATAGAAATGACAATTAGAAAAATATACTAAAGATTCTTATCCTACAATTAGTTAAAATAGCAAGAACACTTTCTTGCATTGAAATGTTTCTTAATATTTTATGAGTTGTGAGGCTATGATAAAAAATTATTTAATGGATTGGACATTTTTTCTATCAATTTTGATTATATTCTCTTTGAAATCCTTTATCTAGGAGACAAACTAAATATATATGTTTTTTTTGGGTAAATTAGTACAAAAAAAAAAAACAATATTATTCTTTAAAAAAAGATAAAATTTTTATTAATGGCTTAGTTCAATATTGAGTATTCAAGATAGAATAAAAGAGATGCTTGTTAATGATAACACAAATATATAAATTTAAAAATATTCAAATACATTCTCAATATATCCAAGATATATCCTATATTCATGATATAGAATTATCAGTTGATTAATAATTTTATTATTATCATAAAAAAATCCACAATAAATCACAGATTTATTGATAATCATGAATATATCCATGTATCCGTACAAAATAATTTTAAAAAATTATATATATAAATATTTTTGAAATATATCTAAATATAGTGAGATATATTTGTGATATATCCAAGTATAATTATGACAAATCTATAAATATTTAGATATATTTAATTAAACTTATAACAATCTATATTTGAATAACATTAATTCAATATTCATTACATATTGTAAAATAATTAAATTTATTTTTATATTCAATGAATTTACATAAATTAAAATCAGATATAATTATATATTTGAACTAATATTTTACTACATCTCCAATAAATAAATGGAATTAAATTTAATATTACTCGTATATCAAAATATATTTAAAACTTTATTTTCAGTACATTTGAATAGTATAGAGATTTATGGTTAAATATAAAATTCTTACATACATATATACAATAAGTAGATAATATTAATTTTTGACATTATTTATATATAAAAATATAATTAAATAAAATATTAGCTTTATATTCAATAGAGCTAAATAACATATATATTTAAATAAAAATTTTAATACATTTATAATAAATATAATATATATTATTACAAATTTCGAATAAATATAAATATTTATTCATGGATATATTCATTTATAATAATTTAACATAGATATTTTATAATAAATATAAAATATAAATATAATATATAATATTTTTTAATCAATTTATAAATTTCGAATCGTGTCGGCACACCATTGCCTACTTGACACATTTATGATATCAACATAATTAGTCATTTCATAAATTTTAACATACTTAGATATTATTTTTCACATACTAAAACATGTGAATAACATGCTTACATTTAACTAGTTTCTTCAGAGATTGAATACACATTCATCAGCTTATAGATTATTAGATCCTAATTTAACTCCAACTATTATTAGATCCTAATTTTTTAAAAATAATCATGTATCCTAAAAAAATAAATTTAAATAATAATTTATAATCAAACATTGAGAAAGAGAATGTGTGTGTGTGTGTGTGCGCGCGTTCACGCACGTGGAGTCATGCGATTTGTTGCATGTGAGCTCATTTTGATAAGGAATAAGATATAGAACATATAATAATAAAATATGGAGAAATCACAGAAAAAAAGAGGCACCAATAAACAAGAAAACAAAACAAGCTATCCAGAGTATAGAGAAATCTTTGTTTCATAAAAAAAAAAAGCTCTCTTGTATTAAAGTTAAGGTTGCGACTTTAAATGGTAGTTGGGCCCACAAACAAAGCATGAGCACATTTCAAAACAAAAATATTCATAAAGGTGTCACTGTGAATGCTCGTAGACTTGCACGAATGCTGTAAACCCATAAAGACATCACAAACAGAAAAGAAAAGTTAAGTCAAAAACATTTGTTACTTGTAA
This sequence comes from Sapria himalayana, assembly GCA_029783825.1. Lineage (NCBI taxonomy): Eukaryota > Viridiplantae > Streptophyta > Magnoliopsida > Malpighiales > Rafflesiaceae > Sapria > Sapria himalayana. The sequence goes on along the minus strand of JAREIK010001147.1, from coordinate 812,682 downwards.
AGCTTCAGAAGTTGGAACAACAGCTTGATTCTTCCCTAAACACACAAGGTTAAAGAAAAAATAATAATATACCTGCGAAATTAACAATTGTAAGATTTTTGGTGGTTGGCCCTGCACCCAATAATAATAAACCTGCGAACCTGGAATAATTTATTTCTGGCTGTCACTTAAGAATGACTGCTTGTTATGGGGATTTGATTAGAAAAATTGAAAAAGATAATGGGGTAATGTATTCGGCATCGTGAGATCAGACTCATGTCTTCAGGATTAAAGCATCCATCATCTTTTGCTGATTAAGCCACCATATTGTTGATAATAAGAACATAATAGTTCACACAACAACGTGAAAGGAACAAAACAATGAACAAGACACCAATCAATCTTTCTCTACTAGATTTATATGTCATCACCATTAAAATATGTTATAAACGATTATATAATCACTAACACATCAAATCTCATAGGAGTTCTAAAATTAAATATATTTAGACCAGAATAATACTAAAATGATTGATCACCTGAGAAACTCTTGTATTAAATATATATATGTTAGAGATCATATATTAGTACAATGACACAAATTTTTGTCCAAAGATGACATATTTTGAGTTTGAGACTCATCGAACACAGTTTCTGACTTTCTTGAACAAGATAGTTGAGATATTAACATCTCACAAATCTTAAGCTAAAACAGGAATCTTGTACACTATGTAATACATCCACATTCATCATTAAAGTATATTTCTGATATAAAAATTTTAAAAGCTTCAAATAATATAATTTTTTTTTTATTTAAATATATTTTAAATTAGCTAATCAATCTAAATATATTTTAAATATATGACAAACTAGATGTATATAAGTAAATCATATTTAATTAATTATTGAAAATGATAGAGCAAATAAGAGATGAATTGATTGAAAAACATCATAGCAAACAAAAGTGTATTTGGGGATGAAGCAACACCAACCAACCCAGTATCAAGCCAAAATGTTCTTCCCAAATTGGATGATTGATCAACAAGAAGGAATGAATAAAAGGTAGAAAGTGATTTGCTTTGTTCTTTGTGAATTTGATGTTGGACAACAATAACATTGGGACGGAAACAAGATATCCCTTCTTATGAATTGAAGGGAGTGAAATTTTAGCAAATGCATCATTTATTTCCTATTTCAACCCAGACCTAAAACCGAACCCAAACCCGAGTTTCATAATTCCAATTCGGGTTGTGTCATAACTCCAAATGACATTTTTTGAATTCGCATTGGGTTCGGGTTGGGTCTCAGCCCGACCCAACCTGCCCAAATCACAGCCCTAGTCCCACAGTTGAAATGCAAAAAAAAAAAGGGGGACAATCAAATAGCTCATATGAAATCTATGACAAAAAAAAAAAACATAGCACATCAAAGTTATATAAAAGAAACAATCCTCATCCCTGCACCAACTGGTCATGTAGGAGGCAGCCTATTTAATTCCAAGCAGGTGGTACCCTTAAAAAATCTTACCGAGCATCAAAAGCATGACCATGACCATACTGAAGTGCAATTTTGTGCAGCTGATCATACCCTGCAAGTGCACCTGCTCCAGCTGCCCCAAGGAGCATGTTTGCAGCAACTCCACGAAATAGAACAGCTAGACCCTCACGTCGCATGATCTCATGGAACGCATGGATAGAATTGCGATACTTAGCACTATGTCCAGAAGTCAGCATCATTCTTCGTTTCAGAGTATCAAACGGGTACGCACACACACCTGCTACCGCAGTGATGCTCCAACCCAATAAGAAACTAGCAAAGAAATTCCCCTGTTTCATGTTCCAGAAAAGTAACAAAAAAATGTGCAGAAAGAATAACAGAAACTGTAAATTTTCTATACTGAAATAGTCTTGCAGATGATGCTGCTGCTGCTGATGATGACGATGATGATGGGTCATACCTCAAGAGGTCCAACCAAGAACATTGGTTTCATGGTGTCGTAGAGCCCAAAATACAAGCCTCGGTAGAGAGTAATTCCCACAGTAGAAACACCAAATCCGCGATACAAACCTGTAATTCCATCACTAGACATGGTCTTGGAGTAGACATCCAGCAACCCCTTATACTGGCGTCGCCCATCTGTAGAACATTCCCTTGCATCAGTCCCTAGATGAGTACGTGCATAATCCAAGTGATACAGGAGTAGTGCAGTTGTTGCTCCGGCAGCACTCCCAGAAGCCACGTTTCCAGCAAACCATTTTACATAACCATCCCTCTCTCTTGCGCATCCAAGCAGAGTCTTGTAGTAGCCTTTAAAAGCAAAATTGAACGCCTGTGTGCAATTCAGCATCTGCTCAGTAACAAAGAAAGGAAGCAAAAACTATCCACCCCAGTTGTACCAAGATCAGCATCCTGTTGAGAAAGTAGAACAACCCAACCTAAATTCAAAGCAAGGTTATTGAACCAAACCAAGGCTTGTTCAATTGGGTTGTGCTAAAATAACAAGAATTTTTTTTTTTGTTTTTTTAAAGGCAACTTTGTTCCCCATTTAATTATGACCACGAGATATTATACTTGTTAAGTTTGCAGGTCTTTCGGCTCGTGTTTCTTTTGGCTGTGCACTGGAATATCAATTAATTTTGCCCTAGTTTTATCATGATAATATAGGATGCTTTTTTTTCATCGTGAAGTTTTTTTCTCGTGCTAACAGCTTGTGCACGTTAGGAATCTATAGAATACTTTATTTTTAAAAAAATTATTAAATAAATAATATTTGTGTGCGCTTATAACAAATACCAACACATTAGAATTTAGATCTAATAAAAATTTTAAAATTAAATATGTTTAGAGAAAAAATAATACTAGAATAACTGACCAACTATAAAGTTATTATGTTGCATGCATATATTATAGGTCATGCTTTGATGTAATTATAAGTATCTTAATATCTCCTAGACCCTGCAATAATGCAGGACTAGTAACCTTATGCACGAGTTACGATCTTCATCTCTCCTTAAAAAATAGCATTTCAATTTTGACTTGCAAAGCCTATTCTAAGATAAAAGGCAACTTACGCATCAAGACAATGACACGATTAAATAACAAGACAGAAAAATATGTTTGATCATTGATTAATACAAAATCAATCTCAAAACAAAAAAAAAATAGAAATTTTCATGAATCACATTTTCTCAAATAAAATTAATTATTAAGCAAACTTAATTCCTAATTTACAATAATGTGTACGTGTAGCATGAAATTCATATTTGAAATCACTTTTCAACGAAAAATTTCAATTTTGAGAGCGAGTTAATCCAAAATGAAATAAAAATTATATAAATAATCACAATACAAACAAATATCACCATGACTTTTGATTTTGATATTCTTAAATTAATAAAATATAAGATAATAAATAATAATACTTAATATCAATAACATAATACATGAAAACCTCATATAACGAATAAAAAGAATTGAGACATCCCAAGATTGGAAACTCTCATCAAACAACATAGAATAAAACACAAAAATTAAATACAATCATAACACACCCATCAAACAAATAAATACAAGTCCATAATACTCAGATCCAAAATTTATCACAAGTAATTATTCTCAATCTGAATTATGTATCTACATTGGATCTTGAAATAAATATTTGTAGCTTACTTTTCATGAGATTCTTACCTCTAGGAAAGCTACAAAATCATATTAAAGATCTCATCTCGGTACTTACTGATACTCCACTCAAATCTGAATACTCGACTAACTATAAGTATTAATAATAAATCCTAAAAATTTTTTAACATATCTCAATATTCAAAGATTTATGTCAAGATAAACATATAAAGAAAAATCTAGAAAATAGTTAATTATTCTAATTGTGTATGATATATTTGAACTGATCATAGTCAAATAATTAATATTTATAATAATTTTCATATAAGTAAATAAATCAATTGAGACAAGTTAAAGCACAACTTAAAAAACTAATGTCTACAAGAGTATCAAATATATATTTTCTTTGTGATAAGATGATACTCTTCAGATCATAAGTTACATCTACTCTAAAAAGATATTTGAACCTCCCAATATTATTCATATAAAATTGTGTCTAAATGTACTTCTTGAATCACGTGATTTCTAAATTATAATTTCTTATAATCAAAATATTATTCAGATAGATAATCAATAAAATTATCATGTCAATAGAACTCAACTAGAAAAAAATCAATAACACATTCTTTTAGGTTGTAGGATCTCAGTGACTATTTTAGGTCCTAAAATATCTTTCACAATATACAAATTACATTTAACTATACTTCTCAAAATCTTGATGGCTACTTCGCATACATATTCTCCTTGAAATCATCATAAAAAATTTATTCTGTGTAAAACTAGTGTATCCTCTAACCATAATATGTAAAAGAAATAAGAATACATACTAAGATTTTATGAGTCACATAAGAATAAATGTCCTAATAATTTATACCAAATAATTAAGTATATCATCTTGTTACAAGTCTGGTCTTAAGGTAATTTACCTTACCATCTAAACATGTCTTCACAATATATATCTACATAGAAACACAAAAGGCCTTTATGAAGATAATTTTTTAATTCCCAAATCTTATTAGAGTAGAATGTATATATATTTTTTATCATGATATGACACCATTCTAAATGAAATAATATCTCAAATAAGTTCTTGGAATGCTAGAACCATCAAGAGAAAAAAAAAAGAAACAAAATAAGAACAAGACAAAACATGTAAAATCTAATGAAGATTACAGCTCATCTATTCCTTTCAGAGAGCAATCAGGTCATAAACAAATGGACTAACAACAAAAAGTATGGCTCTTCGATAAGGTCCTCTCTAATCTAAGAAGGTTGGGAAAGTATATATCTCCTAACATATGTTCTAAATACTAAGTGATCAAGTCTCCTAATTATTGACTCAACATAAGTTTATATCGGTACAAACTATTGTACAACTACATAATATACATCAGAATGCGGTATTCTTGCTAGGAAAACATCACCATCTCCTAACTCAATATGATTTGAATTTGTTAATAAATATGATGAATCTATGAAAAAAATATCATATTGAGTAGCAACATGATCAAATATAGCCGATGAATGATTCTCTCTATTAATTAGTGATCTAGGTAAGATATAGGTAATAGATGAAAGGTAATAAATCCAAATGTAATATTTACATTTATACTCTTCCTAAGTTCCTTAAAGAATAAATCACAATCAAAAAAGATAATATAAATATTTAGTAAAATTCAAAGAATCTCTGATATAAATTGTTTATATCCTATTTGCATATTAGAATATCCCAAAAAATATATATCTAAAGACCTTAGATATTAATTTATCTCATCCTAGAAAGAGATCAATGATAAAATAAATACATTTAAATCTAAGAAGGTTGAGCGAGTCTATATCTCCTAGCATAGGCTCTACATATTGAATGATCAAGTCTCCAAGTTGTTGACTAAATATAAGTCTATATCAGTGTAAGCCCCTGTACAACTACAAAATATATATCTGAATGAGTTATTCTTGCTATGAAAACATCAATGTCTCCTAACTCAATATAATTTGAATTTATTAATAAATATGATGAATACATGAAAGAAATATTATATTGAGGAGCAACATGATCAAATATATTCGATGAATAATTCTCTCTATTAATTAATGATTTAGGTAGGATATAAGAGATGAAAGGTAAAAGATTTAAATGTAATATTTACATTCACACTCTTCCTAGGCTCCTTAAAGAATGAGTCAGATCAAAAAATAATAATATATGTACTTACTAAAATTCTAAGAATCTCTAATATAAAATGCTTATATCTTATTTGCATATTAGAATATTCAAGAAATAAATAATTATATTCAAAAATGCTGATAAATAAACTAAATATTCTTTTTTCATGAAATAGAATCCAAAAGAATACTAATAAATGATAGAATATGATATTTAATTGATAAAATAGATTATAATTAAAAAAAAAATCTTCACAAATATATTTTAAAACATTGTTACCAAATAAGAATTTCTAATTCATCTCAATTAAATATTTATTCTTCCTTCTAATCACTACATTCTGTTAGGGTGTGTCACTACACAAAATTTAGTATGTAATCTTATTATTCATATAATATATATTAAATCGGTATAACATGTATTCTAATACATTATTACATCTTAATTTTTTAATATTTTTATCAAATTAAATATTTATTATTTAGTAAAAATATGAAAAATATAAAAAATATATATGATCTATCATGAAAAAAATTTTCAAAGTATATATCTAACAATAATCAATAAGCGTGATCAAATATTTAATTCTCTCTCTACTTTTATCTCTACTAGGCTATCATATATATGAGTATATCAAATCAAATAAATTGCTACTCAAATTAAACTAACTTGTTAGATAAGAAGCTTTGGTAAGTATTCTTAATTGCTATGTCCAACAATTTATGGTCAAAATACCCTCAGGATTATGATAAAATATTTAAGTTGATTAATGATGAATATTCATATTAAGAAAGCAAGAGTAACAAGTCTAAATCACGTATGCAAAAGTTCATATTAAAAATAAAAATTTTCCAAAGAGTCTATCAATTCTACAAATAAATATCAAAAAAAATAATAATAATAAAATTAGAGTTGAATTGTCTGAAAAGATAACTCACAAAAAATAAACTAACAAGATAATTAAAAAATAAATATGACAAAATGAAATAACAAAAAATCAAGGTGAATAATACCATATTTAATAATTTTTAAGTATTTTCTATTAGTGACAATAAAGGTGTCAAACAAGCCGGGCCAAGTCGTAAAAATTTTTGGTGGCCCAATCAAGCCATCATGTCGTGCCTGCCACAACCAAACTTGAGCAACACTAGGCCCACCGACATGACTAGTACTAGGTTCGGGCTAGGACATGCCTGCACATGCTAGGTCAAGCCTGGTACAGACTGGTTTGAGCTTGGTTCAGGTCATTTTGGCCTGTTATAAATCATATCATCACAAAATTCTAATATAAAAAAATTATAAATTTTAATACTAAATTAAATATTTAATTAAATAATTTATATTTAATTAAATGAATAAAAAAAATAAAAATTATTATTATAAGCACAACTCACAAATCACAAGTCATAAGTCACAATTAAAAATACGTATAAATACAATTTATAAAATAAAAATGCATTATTAAATTTTTAAAAAATAAAAATTAATATATTAATTCAAAGATAAACAAAAACTCATAAACATTAAAGTTAACATGATTTACATAAGTAATTATCTGAAAAACAAAGAGCATAGTAACAAAAAAATAGGAAGCTCAACATCAAAGTCAAATCACAAATGACAAATAAATTAAAAAAAGAAAATCCAAAAAGCTAAATCTCGTCAGCGGTCAGCATATGTTGGTATTAATATCACTAGCGATAAACCGTGGCAGTACAGTAAGCTCAATCTCTATTTTCAATCATCATTAAAATCTCACGAATCATGATCAGCAACCAACTCATTTTTTCTTCCTACAGTTACAGCACAATCATGGATGTCAAAGATTAAATCCTTCAAATCATTCAAGCATGCTAATACCTCAACAAAATCTAGCCGTAATCTAGATCTTATATCTGAAATTACATTTACTATAACAAAAAAAAATAAAATCTAATACTACACTTGTCACCATAAAAGTCAATAGATCTCATATCATCTTAGACCACACAAGATAAGTAAACTCATATGATTTTCACAATAATAAAATATTAAAATTCTTATTATCGGTATGTGATAGAATTGAGTAATAATCGATATCTAAGTACCAAGACAGCTCACTCCTATTTGATGATCCACCTGTCATTTCCTCCTCGATAATTGAATAAAGAATGATCATCCTCGAATATGATAGTCAAGATCATGTCCGTACTTGAAGCCTTAATACTACTACCACCATACCTAAAATCATAGTATGTAAATAGCTCAGTCAACTTCTCGTGAATAAATCCTTCAGATTTCTGGTTCATACACGATGATATGTATGACAAAATACTTTTTATCCCTTCCGCCTTAACCATGTGATCTATACAGACAATCAGATAATAAAGAGATAAAATAATAAACCAGTATTTTAAGTACTTAATTTTTAGCTCTACAACCATATCACTAAATGTCAGATCATCTATAAACTTCCTAAATATGCTATTAATGTTACATATATACCTGGGTGAAATATAAGTGGTGGGAATATAAACTAATGTTACATATTCATCATGTCATAAAAATATTTATGAATTGTAATAATAAAATTTTTATAGCTCAGTCAGTATCATTAATAATAAGTTAGTTACTCTTACTATTGACATAGTCAAATATCTTATCTTCATATCCAACACAACTCCAATATCAGGTATGTATAATTCTAACGATATCTCACATCTAATTAAAATTTTTTCTTTAGACCCCCACAAACAAATAAAGACTAGCAAACTTTTATTGTCTGCGAGACATACGAAGAAATTTTAGTGAGCTATGTGTATTTTCTTAAGTAGAAGATATACATTTCATCCTCACTTGTACTATAAGATTAATGACATGACACATACATCTAACATGAAAAATATCTCCTAATGATTTGTCTCTAATAATACTAACAAGCATATTAATAGCTAATTTATTATTAGATACATTATTAAATATGATATTACATATTTTATTTTGAATATTATATTCTCTAAAATTCTCATCATACACTCATAGATGACCAGGTCATCATGAAGATAAAAAATCTTTGAGAATCCTAATATTTTTTGTATATAGTGTCCATTTTGAATTTATATAATGAGCAATAATACATACATAAGATGTATCATCATGACTAGTCCAAATATCTGACATCACGAACATCACTCCACAATATTCCATAAATTTATTAATTATTATTATTTTTTCTAAGATATAATATTTTAGTATATTGTTCCTATAAGTTAACTTAGAAATCCTATAAGTAAACTGGAAATAAGTCTGCATGATACTAACTACCCTTGGATTCTCCAAAAAATTAATCAAAAAACCCATCATGGTAATCATTTTGATCATGTTTTTCCTCCCTAACTCGTTATGCTATATGAAGGAAAACAACATTGAGCATGAACTAGATTCAGCCTCAAAAAACTCTCTATTGAATTTAGTTTGCCTAGGAATTAATTCACCATATTTTTTGATATATTATTTGGCATGTTTCTTAAGGTGCCCAATTACACAAACTCTTATAGATTAATATTTTTTTATAATATTTGTATTATATCAATTATTCTTCGACACCCTTAATAATTTTATGTTGTATTATATTAAAGTGAGTCTAAACTATTGATGTTTTTCTTATTTTTTATTTTTTAGATATTTGAGTCGAGACAACCGGAGAAACCAAAATTTCGGTAACCTTAAATCTTTCCATAGGATTTTCATTATCCATATTATAATTTTTTATGTTTATATTTAAATTATTTTCATTATCATTATTAAAATTATTATTTGTCATTTAAATTTTTTATTAGTATATTTATTATATAGTATTTGGTTGTTTATATTATATATTAATTAATATTTATTTAACTAAAAATTTAAACTAAAATTAAAAATTAATAAACTAAACTAAACAAAATTTCTTAAGTAATACTCATAATGCATAAAATCTCATATGCTTTATAATATATGCACCCCAATCAACTGTCCACAGTCTGCACTCCAGACTCAAGTCCCAAAAGTAAACTTTAAAAGCAAATCCTAAAATAAGAGACTAAGAAAGAGAAAGGCGAGAGTTAAAAGGTATATGGAGAGAAAATTCAAGAGAAAGAATGATAAAAAGTATGAATGAGGAGGGATTATATATAGATTTTAAAAACATAACTTTAAAAATCAATTTTTAAGCATTTTTTTAAATTTTTTTTTGTTATTTAAAGGGACAATCACGACAGGCATCTGATTCTACCCTTAGCCGTTGGGGTTGACGAATCCAGTGGCTACAATTAAAAACTATGTTATATTAAATTTTTTTTTTCGTTGGGTCATTCGATCGTCGAACCGACCCAACGATCTCATATTCTAGAAGCTTTGGCTTTTTAAATAAAAAGGCCGCCCATCAACGTCAAGTTGAGCCATCAAGCTTGGCCTCAAGCCATCGGGCCAAAATCCAAGCCCGACCATCCAAAATATGGATCCGAGTATGAAAGCAGAGTACGGTTCAAGTCATGCAGAAGAAGCCTTCGAGCCAGAATGTCGGACCATGTCATGCCCATATGGGCCAGCATGTCATGCCTAGCATGACACAGTTCATTGGAGGGAAGGCCCAACATAGCCCACCGCCTAAAATCAACCTAGTTTCGGGCTGGTTCGAGATGGTTCTAGGTTAAGATAATTCTTAACCTAGAATTTAGAATTGAGATAGCACCCAGCCAGTCACTCGTCGAGCAACGCCGCGTTGTCGCCTGTCGGGCATCGCCTGTGCCGTGCCCACGTGCCTAGCATCGGGTCATGCTTGACACTACAGGCAGACCAAATTCCATCGACAAAGCATGACACGAGGGATACCGAGGGTCCGCCGAACATGGGCTCGAGCACGGTCCTGGACCGTGCCGTCCCAGGCCAAGCACTGTTGAACCAAATCAGGCTTCATGCTGAACCCAGGTCGCCCGACCCGATTAACACTTCTGACTCTTTCTTGATTAATAAATTTAATAGGCCCTTTCTTGATTAATAAATTTAATAGGCTCTTTCTTGATTAATAAATTTAATAGGTTCTTTCTTAATTAATAAGCCCAATAGACTCTTTCTTGATTAATGAATTCAATAGGGTATTTCTTGATTAATAAATTCATTGATAATTTCATTTACCTCTAAAGGTCAACAATGAAATAGGTTTATGATTCAAGTACAACATATTTGAAAGTAACATAAAAGAATATCATACTCAATACACAATACTCTAGTTTGTGTAGGATATAATAGAGATAAATATCTCAATAATTTCATCTCATTAAATAAAGAGACTATATTTGATGAATGTCAAATCTAAAATCTATCATTCTTAAACGAAAATACTTATCATCACACTAAAATACTTATCATCACTCTTAAGAAATGTCTCAAATTTATGATCTCCCATATTATATACCTCACATAAAATAATTTGGCAAATCCATGAAAAATACTACAATGATCTTCAAAGCTTGTGGCGAGAAATCAATTTTTATAATTCAAACCCAATGAAATGTGTGGGTGACAATCAAAAATATAATTCAATTCTACAAGAAGTTCGAGTTTATATCTTTCTCGATGGATTAGATGATCAGCTACATAAAACTCAAACTAATGTTCACCAATTAAAATTGTTCCCTATAGTTGAGCATGGTTATGCTCATATCAAAAGAGAAGATGTTAGGTAGATGATAATGACATCATGTGAGGATATCATTCGTAGAAAAGTTATGCTGCTCACAGGAATCAAAGCAAGTCGTTATCATACATCACCAAAAACAAGGATTCTTTCTTTGAATTGTGAAAAGCCAAACCTCCAAATCTACAACTCTATTTAATGGCATAAAATACTCTCAATAATCATTATGGTAATGTAAGACATACTCAAGAAACTTATTTCAAGTTACATGGATATCCAAAATCTCAGTATGATCTTCAAGCATGAAAAAAATGAAGCTCTTGTTATTGATGATGACACATGGAGAGTTGTTGTAATTAATAAACCTTCTCTATTCATCATCTCCTAGATAAATATTCACATAGTTCAAATAACTACAACAACAAACTTCTTAGCTTCACTGACAATGAGGATAAAAATTGGATGATCAACTCTGAGACAAATCATATGACATTTGTTTTCTACAATCTCTCTCATACAACTCCGTTAAGATGAAGTCATGTCATGAATGCTAATGGGGTCATTTATCTAACTACAAGGGCTGAAACTATGACCCTATTTCCTCTTTCATTATTTCACGTCTTATCTGCTCCATCTCTTTCTGATAAAATGATGCTTGTAAGTCAAGTTATTATTGATCTTTCTATAAAGTTCAAGAAACTAGATTTGAACTTGTTTAACTTCATTTAAAGCACACACATGAATTATTTTTATATAAGGAAAAAATTAATTAGGACAGCCTACAAATTATATACTCACATCAAATACATAAAAAGTAAAACATAAAAAATGTAGAATAGTAAAAGACATATTTTTTGTAAATTTCAACACCCACACAAAATAGTGCATAAAATTCTAATGCAATGACATAGGAATAGAAATAAATTACAAGATAGTAAAAACCAAAATCAAACTATAAACTCGCCGAGATAAATTTTTCCCCAAGAGTACCAGTTAAATTTACTAAGATATCAATCAATGAGAAGGATTCAACAATTACTTTTTGATTTGCTGATCCGGAAAAAAAAACTTATACAAATGGCATGTGCTAATCTTTTTGGCTCCTCAAATGAGAACGTCTAAAGAACTAAAAAAAAAAACTCCCTTACCTGACTTAATAAAAACAACAATAAAAGAAATAAGAAATAATACCACCAAGCCAACTTAGTGAGAATAATAACAAAATAATTGAAAAACATTCTCTCCTAATCAACTTAAAAAGAATATTGTTAAAATAACTGAGAAATATTCTTCTCTAACCAACTTACAAAAAATAACGACAAAACATGAGATAAAAAATATCCTCACCCAAGCTGAATTAGAGAAGATATTTGCTAACATGAAAAAATGGGACGAGAACGAAGAAAAATAAGAATCCCTTATCTTTTCTAAATTTGAGGGATCTCCAAGGCTCCCTTTACTATCAAACTACCCCCACTAACGGTTCTTCTGGTTTCTGAATATGCTTATTGTCACTGGAATTCCAGCAACTTACTTTAGTGATGTCTCAATAACAATGGATCGAACTGATGCAATGCTTCTTTCACAACTTCTAGATTATGGATGCCTATCTCTTACATCATTCACAGTAGGCAAATGGAGATCACACACATTTCTATCTTCAGCATCCACAGTAATAGGATGGAACTCAAATAGCACACAGCTCATATGTAGAGCCATGAACAAGAATAGCAACTGCTCTTGAACTCTGCCATTGATTATGCCTTGAATGGTTGAGATCAATTGACACTTGACAGGATGGAAACTGAAATGTGAGAAGAATCATTGAATGGCAGGGATCCAAGCAAGATTCCAATATGTTGCAGATATAGCCTTCACTTGCTGCCTATGGTGAAATGTGCCGGGCCCAACCCTGACAAGCGAACTAGCATCTGACACAATTTTCAGAAAGGTCCCAACCACATTTATATCAAGTCCAAACTTTTCATCATCAACACTTGCCCCACATGTCATACCATGTCTACATGACTCACAGCTAACAACCAACCAAGTGCCCAGGGAAAATATAGCTGCAGCCCTAACCTCTGATTGGAGCTCCAGCAGCAAATGAGCAAATATGGCAGGAATTTCTGCCTGAAAACATATCAATTGTGCTTCTGTGAATTTTTCCCACAATTTCCCCAATCAAATGCAAAACCACTGTCAAAAGATGGGTTCAGAATGAGCATCATTTTTCATTGAACCAAGGTGATTCAAGCACATATGAGTGACTCCTGCTTCAACACAGGTTTTCTGTCTTTGTACATTGCTGTGGTTTTTATACCCCCTTCTCTTGTTTTTCTTTTTGATGAGATAACCCAACACGTGGGCAGCCCCAATCACATTTTATCTGTTATAATTGTAAAGTTTCTTCCCCTCATTCTATTTTTATGCCTACAATAGGTGAACACAAACTTTCTACAAGAGTTACCCACTTACTGTGTGCGACTAACACCGCACACAAGCACAGAGGCAATGCAAGTTGAAGCACATGGAGGTGAAAGTGATAGTGCACACGGTGGTGCACATGGTTGCGCAAGCAGTTGTGCGCACAATGCACGTTGACTTGAGGAAGCAACCCTAGCTGGATTCCCCAAACAATTTTCACAAATTCAATAAAAAAAAGATATAATATCTTAATTCAATTTGACAAAAATTAGGATTTGATATAATTTTAACTTTTTTGGAAAAATCAATATAAATTATTACAACAAAGTTAAATAAAAGTAAGTCCCAATTCAATGCACTTATTGCATGAGCATAAGCCATACCAAAAAAAAGTTGTTAAATAATATTTCTTGGAAAGAAATCAAAAATAATATATAAAAGTAAAAGAGATAAATTAACTATCAAAATTATTCATGGATCCCCATTTAGTTCAACCATCATAATACCTAATATAAAAAAGAATATAAAACTCCTTTATAAAATAACAATATATTTTTTTCTTCTTTCATGTAATATTAGTTATTTCACTCATATTTTCACTTCGGACTCTTAAATTATCGATACATAAGTAAACACTCACTTCACTGGTTATTATACCATATACTCTTTTTTCTAAATTTAGAAATATTATTATAATTAATAATAAATATTTAAATTTTATTAGATATGATAATTTTCAGGTTGAATCCTTTTTACTTTCTCATATTAATTTTATTTCAGAATATCCTGTTAATTTACTCTCTGTTAGTTATTTTTTAAATAACTCATTTGTTTTTTTATTACTTTTATTAATATTTATTTACAAGATCAAAAGACTTTAAAAAAATTTCTATTTGAAATTAAGCAGATTAAATTGTATATTTTCTCTTAAACAATTAGATTTATCTCTAATTATTTAAGTATTTTATACTCATTACTTATACATTCTCAACTTATTTATTTATCATTTGTCACATTGAAAATATTTTATCCTAATTTTAAAGATATCTTGCCTCTAGAATGAGAAACATATTAGCTAGGAAAACCAACTAGAACTTTATATCCTACACACCAGTCTATTTTGAGTAATGACTCATTTAATCTAATATATTCAGACATATATTAACCTAGCATACATACAACTAGTGAGAGATTTAGATATCTGACTATTTTTTAATTAATTATTACTCAAGATATACATAAATATATATCTATCATAATAGATTACCACTTTTTCTTTTTATTCAAATTTTTTATAAAATAATAAAAACTTGATTTGATAAGAATATTTAAAAAATAAAAAATAATAATATATTAGAATATATGTCAAACTAGTTTAGTATTTTTTGTATGAATCATACAATTATATATCAACTTTATGTACTAAGACAGCTTGACAAAATGAGATTTATAAAAAATATATATATCTGATTGAGATGACTCGAACAATCTTAGTTAAAAAATATTTCTCAAATTATTTTTTGAGATTATTTTAACTATAATCTACCATATCAATCAACATATTTTTTTCCCTTGTCTCAGTGTATATCCTTTCAAATCTTATATCCTAGAATAAAACTATTTAGTTTGTCTCTCAAAATTTTTGATATTTTTTTTGTCGTTAATCACTCTCTAAGTATGGATAAATTATCATTTAGATCATTGAGATTTGTTTTTCTTAAATAATCTAACATTCAAAAAGAATAAGCATACTTCTCAACATTGACTAGTAAAATTTTAGGAAGTACGATTATTATTATTTTTAACTATAACTCATTTTTAATGAGCCTAAAAAGAGTTTACATTTAGATGTTATACCTAAATTTATTATTCATCCTCTCTTACTTGTAGTCTTGCCTAGACTATCAATTATTAAAGAGATTCACCAATCATCTATATCTAAGCATGTAACTAATCAATATAATATTATTCCTATAAAATCATTATACCTACTAACATATTCAAATCATGTTAAGTTTGAAGAAGGTAAGATTTCTAGGGTAAAAATGTCTCATTCAAACTTAGATGAAATAGTAATTCATAAGTCTTCACTGGTACAAACTTAATGAGTCAATAAATAGGAGACTTGAGCACCCAGAACTTAAAATATATATAATTGATAATTCACATGGTATATAATCATGTCATCCTTACAATAAGTGTTAAATTAATTATTTAATCGACATATATTCTAATAAATTATTATTTCTTATTTTTAAAATATTTTTATCAAATTTATTTTTTATTATTTAAAAAATATCTAAAACATAGAATGTACAAGTGATTTATCACAAAAAAAGATAAGATAACATTTATCATAAGCATTCATTAATAAATATAATCAAATATTAATAGCTCTCTATGATCTTATCTTTATTAGATCTATATACATATTAGTATATTAGATAAAATGAGTTATTACTCATATCAAATTGTAGAATATTAAGTTTTGATATGTTTTCCCATATGACATGCCTCATATTTAAGGATAGAAATAGCCTTAGACTAAGAAATAGTATTTTCAAAATAAAAAGTAATAATACTCAAATTAAGAATACACAAATAAATAGTCTAGCACATTCAAACATTTAAAAATAAATAATATCATTAAAAAAATATACAATTTATTTTATTTAGTCACCTGTCACCAATAAAATCTTTCTTAAAGTATTTCAATCTTGCAAAAAAATATCAGCATAAATAAAAAAAATTAAAATTAAATTACATAAAAAATAATTTGCATAAACTAAACTAACAAAATAATAAAGAACAAGCATAATTTAGTTGGTGTCCAAATCATGATGTGCCGGGCCAAACATGACTTTACGTTAACCGGGCCATGCCCGGCCCGGCTGACACCTCTACAAAACATTAAAAAAAATAATTAAAATTCAATCTAAATAAAATCATATATAATAACTTTAAATAGCTTATTATTGATTATAATAATATTTTCACAACAAAAAATAAATAAATAAGATATGATTAGCAATAATTTTAATATTAATTCTTATATCAATAATCCAATAGTATAAATTATAAGTATAAATAAATAAGACAATCAGTAATACATAAAAAATATATTATTATTTAAAAATAAATTTTATACATTTATCTCTAATAAGTATAAGTATCATAATAAATTAACTCTATAAAGATTCCTAGACAGCTCTAATAATTAACATGTATCTTTCAATATTATATAAAACTCACAAATTTCTTCTTTAGA
The DNA here is from genome assembly GCA_029783825.1 of Sapria himalayana. NCBI lineage: Eukaryota > Viridiplantae > Streptophyta > Magnoliopsida > Malpighiales > Rafflesiaceae > Sapria > Sapria himalayana. The sequence goes on along the minus strand of JAREIK010001147.1, from coordinate 795,567 downwards.
AATAATACCTAATATTTATCTCTGGTATTTGAGAATAGACAAATGGGCGTGCAATGATTTTAATAGGTAGTTGATAATGATTGTGTGCCCCTCTTTCTTCTAGACTACAAGTGTGTGCATTATATTGATACAATAAATATGATTTTCTCTTTATGGTTAATAGCTCTCACTCATACACTACCTACGGTTTACATTCCCTAGGACATTCACTCTATGTCATATTAATATTATGTTAGATAAATGTATAACAAAATGAAATCACTCATAAAATTAACATACAAATAATATTCTTATATAAAATATAAAATTAATTGTAATAGTTCACAAGTTAAGTATTCTCATTAAATAACATAAAATAAACAAAACACAAAAAAAAAATAAAAATATTAGCCACAACAAAAAAAACAAGGTCATAACATGTACAATCATTGATAAATATAAAAATATTTAAAGTATTTATATTTTATATTAAATAAAGACAAAAAGATTAACGAGAATATATCTCATAGGACTAAATTTAATTAACAAAATAAAAAATTAAATCATATATTTTTGTGATAAATGAATATCAACTAAATTAAAAAAACATAATGAAATGACTATACACTAGCTAAAGTCATACTAAATAAAAGTGATGTTGAATGATCAAAGTAAATTACAAAAAAAAAAGCTAAATAAATTATTAAAATTTTAAAAAATAAAAGAATAATTATATTATTAAATTAGAAATACAAATAAAAGCCAATGTCATACCAACCAAAGAATAAGAGTATAAGAGAAAAGAATAATATAATGAATATTTGATAAGACTTAAAATTAAATTAGAAATAAAATTATTAAAAATAAAATTAAAATAACTCACATAAATAATAAAATAAAAATAAATGTCTGAGATAATTTATTCACATCTGATGTAAACGTCTTGGTAAACTAGTTATAAAGTGTGAGGCTATTTGATGGAGACAAAAAACTAGAAGTTGCTTTTTAAAGAATTGAATAAAACTTATAAATTAAAATAAAATAACTAAGAGGTTAAAAATTAATATATTTTTTAATAAAATTAATTGAAAAATAAAATCTGATCTATCTCAAATCTTATTTTTACTAGATCTTCAGTTATTTGAGTCTATCATATCAAATAAATCCTTAATCACACAAATCTAAAGAAAAAAGTATGAAACTCTAATATATTTTTCTAACTAATATATCTCACTCTCTAGTATAAAAACATCTATAATACTAGTACACATTAATCTCAACTTGATCAATGATAAATAATCAAATTAAGAAAGAACAAGTAATAGGTTAATAATATTTATGTGCCTGGTATAATATTCTATCATAAATAAAAGAACATACAATAAATTATACTCAAATCCAATAAAAGCCTTTCTGAAGCCTTTCAGCCTATCAAAAAACATCAATACAAAAAAAAGTAAAACCAAAATTAGAATGCCTTTATAAGCACTCACATAAATTAATATTAAATTTATTGGCACGCATATAACCAAAGACTTATATTGATTTTTCATTAATTATAATAATTAGGAAACAAAAATAATAATAATAATAATATAACTTTTATTGATTTATAATTTGATAACTATAAATTCAACATAAAAAAATAAGTCACAAAACTTATAATACCTAAGAAATAAAAAGTAATTATTGTTACCTTACTAATGAAAAATTTTCCACACTAACTTGTAGTGCTCTCGACATTCAATTTGAAAACAAAACCTAACAACTCTTTCTGGTGTGGTATGGCCACTCCACACCAACTATTGTGTGCACTAAAATTAGACTCTCTTATTTGGATATTTATGATAACTAGTGTTCCCTATAGTACTAGTATATGTTGAATATAGTATTTCTATAATAGATCTCAATATATCTAGTATATATTGAATTATCTAATAATATACCTTTGATCTGATGGGAAACTCATAATCACCTAAAAATTGAAGACAAAACACTAAAAAATTTTTCAGTTGTGAGTTCATAAATATTATGTCAATAAATTACTTCATTTATCTCGCTCTATCAATCACATCTATCTATGTTGAGAATATCTTCAAGAATTATATAGTTAGACATGTGAAGTTGGTAAAAAGAGCAGCAACCTAATCACGCTTTTTAGCCTACACTAGCCTCAATCACATGAGCTATATACCAGAATCTGAAGAAAGATCTAATCTTAGTAAAGATCATCCTAGTCTTTATGATGCACTATATATGACTCCTAAAATCTAATTTAGCTAAAACTAGGTCAGGATACTTGAAATGTAAGTCAGTATGAAATTTTTGTTGTAATTGATATCAAAAATGATTGAAACTTGATGAGAAATGATTTGTGGTTTGCTTTAATTTATGGTTGGTGCTATTCTTCTAGTACTAATCTAAAATGAGTCAGCTGCCCAATTAGAAGAGCCAACTTAGATGAGGAGCTAATTCCACATTTGGTTCTCAGTCACTCTTTTTGTGGTTAGCTCTAGCTCTTTCTATATTTCTTTTTGCGGTGAAATCCAACTAGTAATCTTTTTTTGTTCTTTGCCTGGAGAATGAATTCGTCCCTTTCTTTCTTGATAGGCAAAACCCAACCAGAATTGGTCATTCTTCTTCCTTCATTTCCATTGGGAGAAGAGAAAATGTCATCGTAGCCAATATTTAAATTGTCATTTTGACTTTGGCATATCATATAAAATACTATACTGGTATAATTGATCAATTCCAACCGGTAAAAAAAGCATTCAAGCAAGCAGCATCATATATCTACATAATTTAGGATAAATATCAAGATACTACTAACTCATATAATACATTACATGTCTAAGGATGGTAATTTTCCTTGTCCCCACCCTGCCCCACCTAGACCCGCCCTACCCCACCTAGATCCATCTCAAATGGGGCAAGGATTCCATGCAAAACCTATTTGACTGGGTAGAAGTGGAGCAAACAAAATTTCCCCATTGGCTGAGTCGAGGATGAGTTGGAAAATACAATCCCCAACCCATCCCCACCACATTTAGGATCTAAGTACAGGGTCGGGGTGGGCTTAGAGAATGAGATCAAGGAGCCCCATGCCACATTTGGCTCCTAGAGTCATGGAGCCAGACAAGCAGGGCAACAAGGTAAAAAATGCATCATCCCATCCCGTGACATAAAAACCCCGCCCCACCAGAAATGGGAAATAGGGCGGGTCTGGGGTTGGAGAATCCCCAACAAGGCGGGGGGAGGGGATGGTCAGCCTAGCCCCGCCCCACTCCATTGTCATGCCTATAGATATCACACAAGAAAAAAAAAGAAATATACTCTATTCATAATTTTTAAAAGCGCAATGCGCACCAAGACACAAAGATTTCTTAGAATTTTGAGGCGCAAGACACACCTAAGGCGTGAGCTTTTGTGAAGTCAAATGTGACTTTAGATGCATATAAATTTTTATTAAATATGATTCTATTGATAAAAAAATAAATGTTCCTAATATTTAAAAAAAATTTAATGAAAAAAATAAATGCAATTATATAAATTTCAATATATAATTACAAATTTTAAGAATAAATATATTTTTTAAAAAAACTATAGTATATAAGTCACGCCTCTTCAGTAAGGCGCATGCCTTGGAAGGTGAGGCACTATAGCTAGGGAATAGTTGTGCCTTGAGCCTAGACGCTCCTTTCACAACTATGACTCTATTTTAATAAATTATCATGATATTATAGAGGCATTAACTAAGTCAGGTAGTCCAAGCACGACACCCAATATGAGACGATTCAGAACCATGCCAAGCTAAGATTTTTGACATAGGAGACAAGGCACGGCACAATTCAGCACAACAATCCATTCGGGCTAGTTTTGGCCTAGCTAGCCCACGGCATCTTCCAAGCTAGCTTGGACCTGACCCAAGCTAGCCTGGAATGAATAAAGATAGCTTAGTCAGGCTTAACCCAACTTTGCATGACCCAAAACGGCCCAATCAAAATACATGCCAATGGGTTATGCCAAGCTGTCCATTTTTAGAGGTGTCAACACAACACAAACCATATTAAAACTATGTCGTGTTGAGCACGACATGGTAGCCCAGACAAACCTAATAAAACATGGTTGTACTGGCACAGCACGGCCCATTTAACATATATACGTGACAATTAATAATCAAAAATCAATATGTAATCAAGTCTTCTTTATCTCATTACAAGAAGGCTCATTCATTAGGTGATCCATCTTCTCCTAGCTAGAGGTGTCAAACGGGCCGGTCCGGGCTGGGCCGGCCCAAATTTTTAGGGCACGAGCGTGCCGCCGTGCCTGGCCCGGCACAATTTAAAATAACCGGGCCCGGCACGGCCTGCTCGGGCTTGCTTGTCCGAGCGGTTCGAGATAGGGGGACCGCGGGTCAAGTCGAATCAGACCCAACCCGCTGTCTTTTTTTGCGGGAGGGGCATCGTGGGGTCGGGCTCACGGGGCACCCGGCACGGGACAAACCCGTGCCGGTGTGCCGTACGGCACTGCTCGAGCCAGGCACGGCATGGCTCGGGCCAGGCACGGCACGGCTCTGGCCAGGCACGGCACGGCTCGGGCCAGGCATGGCACGACACATGCTCGTGCCTAACCCTGGCACGGCACGGGCCCGGGCACGGAATTTTTCCGTGCCGGGCCGGCCCAAGCACGGCTGAACCGTGCCGTGCCTCGTGCCGGGCCGGGCCCGGTTGACACCTCTACTCCTAGCTAATAAATCATATCGGAACTCCAATAATCCACTACATATAATACTATTGCTCAAGTCTCCATGAGGCATAAAGTAGTGATTGTAATTTTGATATCCTCCATTTAACAAGAAACGAACCATGCCTCGATGCAAATATTCTTTTTTTTTTGTTTTTTATCTAATGATACTACTGTCACAACACAAGCACTTTTGCATGTTGAACAGACTGTCACAACGCATGCATCACTATGCACTACCACAAGTTGCACATCACATGCATACACATCACTATATATTGACATACAATGTACAACAATAACACACTTCCACACCAACAAAGGTTGCCATCACCACTCACATTGTTTGCATGGACTTATGGTGCACCTATTGAACGTGTGTCTTTTTTAAAATGCATGTTGCACTTTTCTCTCTCTCTCTCACTCTATTCATGGACTAGGAAGATAAGAACCTGAGAAGGAAAATATCGTATGACATTGGCCTGGTTACCTCTCCAAAAAGACAGTAAACCCTCTTCAAGGAGCAACCTTCTAAAGCAGTCGTGAATACCCACATAAGGTCGTTTCAGCTGTCCTCGTCTAATGAACTCTCCCTGATTCTGCAATAAAAGCTTAACCCTTTCAATTGGGGCCACAGCAGTCTTCGACGCAACAGCTGTCATTCCACCCATTACAAAATCTGCAGAAAACCTCTCAGACTTTCCACCCATTGACACCAGCTCGCTATTCTCCTTCAGTCCAACTGATGCCATTAAAAATAATTAAAATTTACAGGCAGCTATATTTTAAATGAAATCCTAAATTTGAATTGGATAGTTCCAACTGCATTCAGACCATAATTATTATACATTAAAGGGAGCAACGCACATGAGGGCGGTAAGTAATTATACTGAATCAAAAAAATAATGAACAAAAAAATATCAATCCCCAGCAGCAGCCGCGGCGCAGGCGGTATTCCGATAAACATCTTTTAAAAAACTAAAGAAGATGCAAGATATTGATATGAGAGACTTAAAAATAGCTAGATAAGAAAACGATGCGGCGCTGCTTTGGAATCTCAGATCCGCCTTGAATGGGTTTGAGAAATAACTGAATGAGTTTGCAAAGTAACGTTTCGAGAAAACCCGTCAGTCCTACACTACATATGGGTGATTTTTTGGACTTCTCCGAAAAAAACTCTTAATGTTTGCAGCTAGCTGGCTAGTTCTAATGTTTATGATCACCCTCTCTTTTGTTTGATCGTTATTTGTTTTTTGCTATACCCAATATAATTAAAAAATAACATATTAAGAGCATCTCCATCTGTTTAGCTATTTATTCATTTTTAGATATTTTAATTTTTAGCTAGCCAAACACAAAAAATTCTATCCAACCCACTATCTATTTCAATCTCTATTTTCTAGTTTACTCAAATAGTTCAACTAATTTAAATAGCCATTTGATCTCTCTAAATTTTATCTCTCCCTTTTTTTCTCTCTATCTTTCTCTATATATGTTTTTACATTTTTTAAATTATTAAAAGTTAAGTGTAAAATAGAGAATGTGGTTGGAGTATATTCTAAAAACTTACTAGCTAAATTAGTGAATTTAATATTTATATATATTTTGAGTAGCTATTTTGTAAAGTATGGTTGGAGGCAGGGCACGGTTCGGCCGTGCCTGGGCTGGCTCAGCACGTTCTTAAACTGTGCCCGGGCCCGTGCCGTGCCTTGGCACGGCACGCCGGCACGGGTCCATCCCGTGCCGGTTCACCCAGGCACGCGTGGCACTGGCGGCGTGTCACGTGTGGCGTGGCGTGAGTCGTGACCCGTCCGGCCGTCCCCTGGCCCACCCCCCCCCCCCCCCCCCCCCCGGCAAAAAGACCACGGGTCGGGTCTAATCAGACCCGACCCGCGGTCTTTTCTGCCGATACCCGAGTCCCGACGCCCATAGAAGTATAGAACCGATCCGAGCAAATCCAATGGCAAAAAAAAAAAAAATTCAAACTTCACCGATTTTTAGCCCTTGGATTCACCTCCAACGGCTAGGGGGCAGAATCCAACGGTCCCCGTGATTCTGCCCCTTAAAAATCTTAAAAAAATTCAAAAAAATAATAAAAAAAAATCTTTTTTTATAAAAAAAAACATTCTTTAGCCTATAAATTCTACCCCCCTCCCTATAACATTTATGTTTTTCAAAAACATAAAACCTCTCAATACTTTCTCTCTCTTACATAAACCGTGGATCTCTCTCTCGGGCCTCGTGATTTTGATTTCGGCTTGGATTTTCATGAAACTCAACTTGAGTTTTGAACATCAGATTTTCCTGCGGTGCACCTTGCACGTGACTGACCTCATTGCTTTTACCGGGTAATATATTTTACGTTTTTTTGTACTTTCTCTCTCTAAAGCTTCGCTCTCTAGAAAAACTTATGAAAAATAAAAAATGACAAATACACCTGACACGTATTTAAATTTGGAAAATGAAAATGTTAGTGTTACACAGACGTCTGTGGCTCCTGAAACTTTGGTTTCTCCTGTCGTCTCAACCCAAAGTTCTAAAAAATAAAAAACTAGGAGGACTTCTATAGTTTGGACACATTTTAAAATCATAACACAAGTAAATGTTAGGGGTGAGAAACTTGAAATGGCACAGTGCAAATATTGTATGAGACTTTTAACATGCAAGAGTACATGTGGGACTGGGCACCTCAAGAGGCATGCTGAAATATGCTCCAAAAAACATGGACCCTTAGATCCTAGGCAAACTCAACTTGGCACTACATTTTTTGAGACTGGATCGAGTTCAGTCTCAAAGTTTACTCCCTTCGTATACTCCAGCGAGTTGGGTAGGGACGGCATGGCCAGGCTCATCACATTGATGGGTCTTCCGATCAGATTTTCGGAAGATCCGAGGGTAGTGCGCATCATGCAGACTTATTTTCAGCCATCCTATCGTAGGATTCCTAGGTCCACATCTAGGAGTGACATACTAAAGATATATAAGTTAGAAAAACAAAAAATAATTAAGGAATTTTTGGCATTTAGTGGAGTGGTGTCCGTGACGTCCGATATATGGACATGTCACGATAATTCTTCTTATGCATGTCTCACGAGTCATTATGTAGATTCTAACTGGACAATCAATAAAAAAATATTAGGATTCACTGAGATTCTTCATCCTCATGATGGCCCGGCCATTTTTGAGTGTATGATGAAAATATTTAGGGAATATAAAATTCAAAATAAAATTTTTAGTGTCACTTTCGATAATGCTGCGAATAATAGAGTAGCGATCAATATGTTTGTTAGGAATATTAGAGACGCACCATTAGGAGAGATCTTTCATGTCAGATGCATGTGTCATGTTATTAACCTGATAGTTCAAGCGGGTATGAAGGTCTGTTCCTCCGCGTTGGAAAATATACGCAATGCACTCAAGTATATTCGCACTCCTCACAGACTACAAGAGTTTGGTAATCTCTGTTTGTCTGTGAATCTTAAGAAGAAATTCCAATCGGATGTGAGACATCGTTGGAATTACACGTACTTGATGTTGGAATCATGTGTTGGATACGAACATGTGATATCCGACTACGTCAATAGTTAGAGTGGCGAACTTATTATTGACGACACTGACTGGGCTTCAGGAATTTCATAAATGAAATTCCTGAAGATATTTTATGACACGACGAACATGTGTCCGTCGGTTTATACGCCCACTACTTGCATTGCACTCCGTTGCATATGCAACATTAGTAGCATGTTTAGGAAGTATCGAGCGGACCCGACGCTTAGCCATATGGTTGCAGAGATGGAGACCAAGTACCTGAAGTACTGGTCCACCATTCCATCTCTTTATTGCCTCGCAGCATGCATGGACCCTAGGGCTAAGGTGGAAGGGGTTGAAAACACCTTGACTTTCATTTCCTCGTGCATGAACCTGGAAGAGCCACCTGAAGGGTTCATTTACGAGAAGTTGACAGACCTGTTCACATACTACGATACTAGGTATGATGGTGGTGGTGGTGAGACTGTGATTACGGACATTGATACCTTTTCGGAGATGACGATTATTCCATTAACCTAGCGAGGGGGAAACGTAGGGGTGGACCATCACATAGGAGCGAGCTGTCTCGGTACTTAGATACCGATTACTGCTCAATCCTATCACCTTCTGATAATAAGAATCTTGATTTATTACAGTGGTGGAAATCATATGAGCCCACATATCCCGTGCTATCTAGGATGGCACAGGATCTACTGACTCCTCCGGTGTTGAGCGTAGCATCAGAGTCTGCTTTTTCTGTTGCAGTGAACGTGATTTCGGATAGGAGATCGAGATTACGTCCAGATATGGTTGAGGCCTTGGCATGTTTGAAGGATTGGGAGGAATCGAGATTTAGCATCAGTGATCGTGCTGAAGCTGGGACTGTGACAGACACTGCAGTCGCATCCACATCTACTACGATGGCAGAGAACTGATTGCCGATGATGATGATCCATATGATACTGATCTTGATGTTGCGGCTGATGATTCTCATTATATGCCGCTTGACGATTGATGCTCATCTGCTCTCTTTTTTCGATGTTTTTTTATTTATTTTATTTATACACTTTGTTTGTACTTTGTACCATACGTTGTGTTGAAACTTATACTTGCTTTGTTCGGACTATTGGTTTCAAAAGCATGATTGGTAATTTTTTATTTGTGTAGTTTAATTTTTTTTTAATTTTAATTTTTACTAACTTAATGTATTTATTTATTATTTTACGATTTAAATTTTATTTTAAAAATTAATAACTTTAAATTTTAATATATAATTAATAAATTATAATAATAATAAAAACTAAACTTAATTGAATTTGATAAAAAAATTTTTTTCTAATGTTTGTTTGTTTTATTTAATTTTAAATTTTATAATTTTTATAAAAAATTATATTTTTTAATTATTACTAATACTCTATACGGTTACTTAATCAAAAAATTTACAATAAAAAAAAATTCTAATCTGCCATTAGCCCGTGAGGCCGTGACCGTGAGGCCTCACGGACCCCGGTTGACCCGGTCCCGCGTTGCGGCTCCCGCCTGCCCGGCCATGCCTCCTGGCCTGTATGGCCAAGGCGTGCCCGAGCGGGCCCGGCACGACCTTGCCGTGCCTACGGGCCGTGCCGTGCCCGCCTATATACTAACCGTGCCGTGCCGTGCCGGGCACGGCAGCACGATCGTGCTCGTGAAAAACGGGCCGTGCCGTGCCGGGCCTGCCCGTTTGACACCTCTAGTTGGAGATGCTCAAACATTTAAAAAAAAATTACACTAAACACTTAAAGCTTATCCAACCATACTTAACAAAATAGCTACTCAAAATATATGTAAATATTAAATTCACTAATTTAGCTAGCATGTTTTTAAAATACACTTCAATCATACTCTCTATTTTACACATAACTTCTAATAATTTAAAAAAAATCAAAACATATAGAGAGAAAAAGAGTAAAGAAGGGAAATAGAAAATTTAGAGAGCACAAATGGCTCTCTAAATTTGTTGAGCCATTTGAGTAAACTAGAAAATAGATAGTAGAATAGAGAGTAGGTTGGAAAGAATTTTTTGTGTTTGGCTAGCTAAAATAACTAAAAGTGAATAGATAGCTAGCTCGTTAGAGATGCTCTTAACAAGTTGAAAGTTGGTGCACTCAAACATTTAAATCATAATATACCCTTAATAAAATTTTACTCCCTCATATCCACTCATCTCTCCCCTATAAAACTCGCCCTGTCACCTGTATCTAATCCCTCTGTCTTTGCTCAGTTCCCTCGCCCTCTCAAGAGCTTGCTGGAACCAGGCCTGTCAAATTTCAATATGACACAATTAATGTTAATCGACACGATTAATCGATGATTAAATGGATTTGGGTGAGACCTAAACGGGTTTGGCTAACAAACGGGTCAACTCGTTTAACACGTTTAATAAATGAGTCATGTTTGGGTGAGACATGCTAGCCCATTTATAACTCGTTAACCCGTTTAAATAAAATTAATTAATTTTTAAAAAAGAAAATTAATCATTTTTTATTTTTTTAATAAAAGTGAAATAGAAAATATATAAAGAAAATTATTCTTAAATCTTAATCTAATCTTTGTGCGTGCTGCCTATTGCCTCCAGCATCCAACCTACACTCTCTCGACCCTTCACGTTCGGTCTCTTCTCTTCTTCGTGCTCGGTCTCTCCTCCTGTCCACGCTCGGTCTCTCCTCCTCTCCGCGCTCGGTCTCTCCTCCTCTCCATCTCCCATGGCCAATAGCCCATGACCAATGATAGTTGATAGCTAACAAAGTGTGCACCTTAATTTTTTTTTTATGGTAACAGACTTCTTACTGAATTGTGTTATGGTAATTGAAGCTGATTTTATATCAATGAACTCTTTAGATTATGATTTTTGTTATAGTAAGGACATTGTCACTGAAATAATTAGTCAAACATGTAACATGCTCAATGGCTGCAAGTAAAATTGATCAATTGTTGCCTTTTTTATTCTATTATTATTATTCGATAATACCAAACTTTAGTAATTTCATGTGAACATTATAATGACTGTCACAATATGGTACAATTTCATTTCTATACTCAAGAACCTATGTTTCCCTTATTTCACTTTTTCATAGATGTTTATTGATTGTGTTTCGTTAATTGTTTGAAATATTCGTAAGAAGTTAATTGAGATTTAGTTCTTGATTGAAAAATCGATTTTCTTTTTTCATATATTTTATTTCTATTTGTGAACTGTAGGCTCATTTATTTTTCTTGTTTTATCTTTTGCTTGTAAATTGTATTAATATTCCATGAATTTAAACACTGAAATTGTCTTGCTATTTTTTTCTCTTTTAGGCTAGTGTTACTAGTGGATGCAATAGAACAACTAGAAATCTACTTTATATGGTTAGTTGCTTTGTAAGTATTATTGTTTAACATTTTTGATTTGGTGAATTGCAATCATTCTCTAAAGCATTATATATTGGAATTTGTTCTTTTATTGTTTCATATTAAGCCAAATTAATGACTTCAAATTTATTTTTTTCTTTTATTTAAAAAAATTTATTTTCTATTCAAATAAACTTAATTTTGCTTGTTTTTTTGACTTTCTAAACTAATTTTTTAACCTCAACTTGCCCAAATTTGACAGATTACTACTAAATATCTAGCAATGCTCATAAATATCACCTCACTTTACTAGAAAATATTGTTTCCTCCAAGGTAAGAATGTCATCTTTGATTTTTTTTTAAGATTGATGCAATAAATTTGCTGCTAATGTATATATTTTGTTCATCAAACTAGGAACTTTTGTTTTGTTTTTTTGTAACCACTTGAAGTTCATTTTTTTTTCATAATCTTATGAAATGTGAATAATATAACTAGCAAGTGTCAATATTGCTTCATACAAAAATTATTTTATGATTTTTTTTACAGATTAAAACCCAAGCCCAGCTTAAAGTTGTTTTTTTATTTTTGGGTAGCATTGGATCAGAGAATTTAAAGCTAAATGAATTTAAAGCTAAATGAATTTGAATATTTAGATTGTAATTTGTAATTTGTAATATGATTGTTAATTTGTTATTTTTGATTGTATTTACGATTTGTAATAGGAAGCAAACCAAGGGAATATGAATACAAGTGCAACGGTCTCCATATCCATTTTAAGGCTATTTCTTTGCCCTCGGCCTGCTTGGTGCTTGCCACTGTCGACTACCCTATCAATTATGTACTCATGTATTCAGTATTCTACTCTACTGTCCATGCTGGATCTTCTACCAACGTGCTATTGCTTTGTGCTTTCCCCCTAGCCCCAAGTTCTCCCTAATATGGTTGTTCTTGTTGGTGGAATTTGGATACTTTGGATTTGAATATTTAGATTATAATTTGTATTTTGTAATTTATTATATAATGGTGTGGTATAGTATAAAACTATAAATGATGTCTCTAAATATTACATATTTTGTGTTGATGTGTTAGTTTTATGAAGTTAACATTTTTAAATAAATAGGTAAATGGTTAAATGGGTAGTTTATCATGTTAAATGAGTTAAACGAGTGGTTTTTCATGTTAACCGGATCCAACCTGACCCAACCCGACCCAACCTGACCCAACCTATTAAATTTAGACGTGTTAAATGAGTCGTGTCATGTTACTTGTTTATTAAATGGTTCATGTTTATGTTTTGAATTTCTACCCATTTATTTTACATGTTATATACATATTTACATATTTTTTACCTGTCACAAGTTTAATCCATAACCGTTTAACCCAACTCAACCCGTTTGACACCCCTAGCTGGAACTCCTCAACCTGCTCCGTGGAGCTCCACTAAGGAGCTCGAGGAGCTCCAGCAAGCTCCTCCACCTCGATGGAGAGGAAATACAAATTTATTAATGGTATATTTAGGGTTTATATATTTGAGTACACCAAGTTTCAATTTATTAAGTGTTTAGTGTACTTTTTTTAAAATGTTAATAGATGGGTTATATTTTTTTAAATTATTTCGCGAGGAGTACAACAAAACACAATTCTCCCTATTATTTATCTCTAGTAAACTTAAGAGTTTTGTTAAGGTTAGTTTGTTGTAAGATTCGTTTGTTCTTATGGTTAGTTTGTTGTCAAGGTTAGTTTTGTTAAGGTTAGCTAGCCAGCTAGCTATCCAATTTGGAAATCTTGCTTCTTTGAATATGAATAATAAAAAAGTATTCTATATGTTGGCAATTTTTATATTTTGGATCATTTATTTACAAATCTAGTTATTAATTTCAATTTCATGAAGAATCGCATGCCTAGTCTTTAGTGTCCTAGTCACAAAATATGTATAAAAAATATTGATGCCAACTTATTTTGTTCCAATTTTTTATATAGTCAATATGAAGCTAGTGGTTGATAAAAATCTTTGGACTTAAGATATTGTGTATAGATTAATGGTATGACATTTAATCATACCATTAATGTTGATATTGTTGTAGGGATCATTTGATCCATCTATGTTGACATTGTGTACAAATTAATGGTATGAACATTGCTAACAAAGGTTTAAAGCTAAAATTATATATCAATTGTCTCCTTCAAATTTTATCTCAATTTCCTATAAATCTTCTATTGTATTTCTCCCAGAACTAAGGAAGAAAGAAAGTGAATCTCTTCTCCCTCTACTCGACTGCAACCTAACACAAAAAAAGGAAAATGATAAAATAGTAGAGTAAGTAGATGGGTCCATGATTACCAAGAATGAAGTAGATGTTCATGGATTAGGGTCCCAATCACCTTGGAAATAGCCCATCCTCTCTCTCTCTCTTTTTTTATATTTATTGTTTTATCTTTTTCTTTTTCTAAATTTCTTTTCTAAAATCACAAAAAAGTAATTTTTAAACTCTGATAAAATAAATTTATTTTATTAATAAATTAATTATGATTTTAATTGAGATTATGGTAGAGACTCAAAAGCACAAATAAAATAATGGGCTTTCAAAGTGAAAATGAATGTATCTATATTAATTATAATTCATTCCACTAAAAATTATAATTATATTATCCCACTTATTCGAATTGTATTTGTATTTTTAGTTAATAAATACACATTTATCTTGTTATATTAAGATAATAAATACTTATTGATGAAATTAAATTACTAATAATTTTATTTAATCAACATCTATTTATTTCCTTGAAATATTTCACTTAATTTATTTAATATGTCGTATTTATATCTACCTACGAGAGTTAACATAATCAAAACTTATAAGTATCTTCAATGGGGTATCAACAATCCATTTGATATGATGAATATTTTGTTAATAATTAATATTCATCATGAAATTAATACAGGCAACCAACTCATTTGAGATTATTGATATATTTAAATTGCATTATATATAAATCAAAATAATCAAAAATAAGTGTGTGTCTATTAATTTTCTCAAGATTAAGAGTAATGATATCACTAATAATTATGAGGTATACTACCTATTTTATATGTCAATATAAAATAATCACTTAAAATTGGTTCCACCTAATACACACAACTGTATTAGTAGAAGAAATTGAAATTTAACTATTTCTTCTAATTAAGATAGATATACTAAAATTCTGTTTTATATAATATTACTAACAGTGTATTTAACTCCATTTAGATTGTGAATTGATGGCTCATATTCAACAATTATCCATTACTTGATATTCTACGTGTAAATCATAATTTTCACATTAAATAATATAGTATATTGAATAAAAGACACACATGCATGATTATTAAATGTGAAGTAACTTTTATATATTCTCATTGAAAATAAAATAATAGAATTTTATTAGAAATAAATTTGAAACAAATATGCATACCAATAAAAATATTTTTAGCACATATTCAACTAAGATTGTGAACTAATAGAATATCAACATGTAGTCCATGCTCATGTTCCTTTGTTTAAGGTTGAGTTTTGGGGCTGAATTTATGATTTATCAATTGGCTTCGTAGCTGAATATATGGATAAATAACTGGAAAACATTATTGGTTCTTTTAATACATACGATGCAAAGAATAATTTTGGCTCATGGCATAGTTATATGCATGTTAAGGTGCCTGTTGATATTTGTAATCCACTGAAACACTTCAAGAAAATTAGGAAGTCACAAGGAGATTGGTCCATTGTCAATTTTAAATATGAGAGGCTCAATATTTTTTGATCTTATCTTAGTCACTCATATAGGCTCTATGATTTTTTGTTTTGTATTTGTTATTTAAAAATAGTGGGGATCATGGCTTCATGCTCCCTAAAGCGTTATTCGTTGTATGAGAAAAAATGGTTTGAGAATGATGTGAAGGAAACTTTGATAGGTGGGGACGATGATATTGTGATGCTTGGTACTAACTAGGAATGAACTAAGGTGGTGTTTGTTTTTTTTTTAATGTTGAATAGAACTTTTTTGAGCTCAATATTGAATGATGCTTAATAGCATTAAGTATTAAGTTGTTTATTTTCTTTTAATATTTTATCTCTATTAAGAGAGGGAGGAGATTTTCGATCCAGATATAATAGAGAAAAAATTTTTCTAAATAGAAAAAACCAAATTTTTTGGTTTTTTCCTTTTAGCATTTTTTTTAAATTTTAAGTGATAAGTCAATTAAAAAAACATAAAAATGGCTTAATGTTGAAAATAATTTGCTTTCAGCATTCTGCTAAAAAAACAAACACAGTTTAACTCACCTTCTATCATGGTCTATTTTCATATGGGCATCAATAGAAGTAATGATGGTGGACCTATTGGTAAGTATGTGATTTTTCTAGTTTTTGAGATTATTATTACTTCCTAATTAAGTAATAAATTAGGAAATTTCATGGAGACAATTAATTGGAATAGGTTAAAGATGTGAAAAGAAGGCATGAGACTCTAATGGAAAAGTCAAAATGCGATGTTATAGTTTTTGATGTGTTAAATTATATGTTGGGTGGGCTCATTACGAGGGAGCCAAGTAATTATACAATTTGCAACCCAATTAGGCTTTTTTTTATTAGCAAGAGCAAAACCTAGGAACCATACTTGCCAACCACAATGATTTGCTTAAGTTGGTATTACAAAGGTTTGGCATTCTCTCATGAAATTATTGTTCTATGTGAGTGAGTTAAAACTCATAAAATTGATATTATTTTTCTTTTTGAAACTTTAGTTATTTTTTAAAAAATTGAAGAAGTGTGTGTGAAATTAGGGTTTGAAGGTGCTTTTGTAGTTGATAGACAGAGATAGTTATCACATTTTTCTTTATCGTGTTTAATCAGTAATTTTATTGTGAAGGAAGTTATTCACAATAGGATGGGAAAGTGGATGATTACATGTTTCAATGGTAATATGAAAAAAAAGTTGTAGATGATTATCTTGGTAAATACTTCATTCTTTGAAATATGTAGTTTATGACTGTATGTTTCTTAATTTTCCATGTTTAGGCATCCCTATACTTGGGTGAGAAATTGAGGAATAGTGAATTGGATCAAAGAACGTATTAATGAGGCTTGGCTTGACATATTCCCTTAAGCAGAGCTTCTTAACGTAGTTGTTTCAATTTCTAACTACTCTCCAATTTTGTTGATAATATAGAAAAAAGCTAATGTTAATATGTGTTTGGTATACTAAATATTGAATAAAATTAGTTATCTTGATGATTATGAATATTTATGATATATTCATATAGAAATGAGCTTTAAAATGTATAATTTTACAAAATTATTATTTTTGATGAAATATGATGAATAGCAGTTAAATTGCATAATTTTTGCATAAAATATATAATTGGTAGATTATTGAAAAGGAATAGAGTAAAAAATTATATAAAATCATAATATTTCTTGTGGTATGACTTTACTACACCTCATTGAGCCATGGGATAGTTTTAGTGTTCATTCCAAAGGTAATGACTTTCTACTATGAAGAAATGATCAAAGTCGCAACCTATTTATCGTATCATAACTTTGGGTTACACAGATAAAATATATGAGTCACGATAAATTTCAACACTATAACTTAGTATTACATATGCAAAATATATAATCATGGTCATTCCCAATTTTAAAGTCATTCAATACAAGAGAGAGATCAAAGCAGTGACCTATACCCATCATATTGATTTTGTGTTTTAGAGATGAAATATATAATCGTGGCTATTCCCAATGCCACAAAAATTTGATGCAAGAGAGGGATTAAAGTTGTGGACTATACCTAGCATTATGAGTTTATGTTCTAGAGTTGAAATATGTAGTTATGATTATTCTCAATGCCACATCATTCTAAAGTTGGAAAGAAACTAAAATCATGACTTTTTCTTAAAAAGTTGTGACTTAATAAATTTCATACCCAGACATTTGAGTATAAAATAAAAAAATATGAATTTCAAAAAAAAAGTTCATATGATGAGAGAAAAGATAAAAGAAAGAGTTTTAGGAGCTAAATTATGTTCAAACCAATGTGAGATCTAGAAGAACATGGGTATTTCAAGGCACGAGCATAAACCCTAGGGGGGCATGAATTTTGACCAACCCTAAAAGAAAATTTGAGGTGTACAACCAAATATTATAGGGTTAAGGTTTGATCCTAGATATTATTAATGGGTATTATTTGGATTCCAAAATTATATTTGGTGTATCTCCAATTATCTCATGTGAATTCTTCCACAATATTAGGCTAAATTGAGATATATAGTTATTATATTTGATTGTGTGTGATGGATTCTTAATAGATATATTTTATATTAAATTTTATTATGATTTTGATATTGATGGATATGATATTTATGTAGAACTAAAGTTGAGATTTTACTATTATTGAATTTATGCATGTTATCGTGTTGGATGGTGACAAGTAGGAAGGAAGCACGCTCATGCATAATGATAAGAAGTGATAATCTTTCTGATCATGAAACTTGACATAAATCTATATGTCAAAACTTAATACCGAGATATGTTAATCACGTGAGTATGATACTTTTATAAGCTAATCAATTATGTATGTCTTAGAAGAAATGATCATCAATTGATATGAGCATTTTATAAAATATATTCCTAAATATTTTACCCTTAATGTGTAAGTTACATGTAGTCATGATAGATAATGGCAGGTAAACAATGAGACATGTGTGATTGGAAATGACTCATAATATGGTGATAGTCCTCTAAGATCTTTTTTATCATTTGACAATCACCTATGAGATTTAAAGAAAATCGTATGTTAATTGTGTGAGCCTAACACTTACGAAGCCAAAAATATAAAAACTTTTACTACCACATCAATTTATATCTATTTGATACGCGAGGTCAATGAATAAGAATAAACATATAAAGTAACTATCAAGGATAGTTAATGATTTACATAAAAAGAATGGACTTGTAAATAACATTTGAAGAGAGGTAATTTTGTATTTTGTTAGTAAAGTACATAGGGGAAAATTATGAGGAAACTATCATATGAATGGCCCAATAATTGATAATCATTTATATCTCAACATGAAACTATGATAATTTCATAATAATCTTGCCTTTATTTTATAACCAAGTACAATAATATCCAAATTATTTAGATAAGTCATATTGGAATGAATCAACCCTATAATTAAAGAATCATATCTAAAACTCACTCTCATCCTTTCAACTAAAATAGTAGTTGATTGATAAATATTTGATCAAATTACCTATGTAATCTTTATGGGATCAATATTTAGACAAATAAGGCTACTATACTATATGTTTGACCCATGTATTTGTGGGACTAGTTAGTTGAGAGACTCTCTCCCAATGAGATTTTGAGATTTTACTTAATTCTAAAAATTAGGAATCTTAACAATATTGAAATAAGTTTTTGGTACTATTACTATAGATTATTTAATTTGATTTATCAACTTTAATTGACATAACTATTCTTAAAAAAATATATTTTTATTTTTAGTAGTTTGGACATCACTATCTTAATTTTGTGCCTTGATTTATAGTAATTGACTTGTGTTACTTATTTGTATTTTTCATTTTAGAATTTTTTTTATTTTTTAGCTACAATCAATAGAGCAAAATTTTGAGACTGAGATGATATCTTAAAACCCAAAAAAAGAGAAAATCAAGATAGGAGAACTTTGAGAGAAGATGATGAGCATGCATAGCACAATGTATTGAATATGATGAAGCCTATTTCTCACTAAGTAGTGACTTATATCTCATACCTAATGGCAACTTAAATTAGTTTTATTATCATAATGTAGTTAGTTATGGAGATTTGAGATTCTATGAGACATATAAGGATCACATTTGATATTCCTTATCCAATCTCCAAAATTTCATTTGAAGATATAATCACAAAGTTGCTAATAGAGATAAGGAGAGCGAATGAAGTACAAAAAGAGTAATTAAAATAACTAGAAAGGAGACTTAAAGATACTAATTTAGACATGCATATAAAAGTACTAAACAAAACTTTAGGTGGATGAGTGATTCTGGACAGTAATAAGAACTGAGAAGGAAGTCAAGGAAGTTGAAGAAACTATACCAAATCATAATATCATGGCCAAAACAAAAAATAGGGAAGAAGTGTGCACTCAATACTAAAAATCTATGGAAACTACTATTGAGATAGTGTTGCTTATAGTATTATTGGTCAACATAAATATAAATAGAAAAGAAGTAAAAAAAATATATGGAGAAATTAGTATGGATTGCAGAAGTTATAAACAAAGTGACTTATTTCGCCAATATCTAGCAATGAATATTAAACATAACACTATTTCAGAAGTAACCTAAGAATTTTTTTTTAGTTGGGTAAGAACTAAGTTTTATTTTGTTATTTGTTGTATATCCATCATACTTGATACTAATACATAATAAAATATCCCCACGAAAACAAATCATTGATTCCAACCTAGTTGTAATTCTAATCAAATCAGATTCAAAATCATGGTCATTAGCTAATATCATGAATTTCAAAAGGACTCAAAGTCATGGCCATTAGTTAGTGCCGTAACTTTCAAAAAAAGTAGAGTGAAGTCAAGACTTTACACGGCTATTTAAAAAGAGCTGCATAAATATGGGAACCCTAAAATACCAAATCATTCTCTCCCCTCTTAATTCCAAGCTTCAACACCCTAAATTCCAAGCTGCAACACCCTCAAACTTCAATGCAACCATGGAGGAAGGTTCATTATCAAAACATAGAGGTTTGGCCTACCACATAGGTGAGTAATAAAGAGAAAGGAAAGCATCCATGGTCCAACACCACTGAAGTGCCACATATATACATGGTATCGATTGTAACTTTTATATTGAAAAACTAGCAAAAAAAGAATGAACTCAATTTTTCCAAGGAAAGTTTTATATAGGAAAGCAATGTTTCATATAGTTTATCCCACCTCTCTACTAGGTTATTGAAAAGAAAGATTGAAGTTTATTTTGGGCCCACATAGAAAGGAGAAATGCATTGGCTATTCGAGAATTCAATATCAATCTCAAAGATCGAGAAGGAGATGCCATATAAAAAGGATTTCAATATATTTTGATAGGAAGATTTTTAAAGAGTTACTTTTATTGCAATGAGAAATGTATAATACCCTAAATAATAATAATAATAATAATAATAATAATAATAATTTAATTTTGTTTTAGTGCATGTAAAATTTAAATAGTATCAATAGATGTTTAAAAAAAATTTGAATAATTTTTGGTATTTATTTTGAGGTAGGAATTAATTTTTGATAAATAAAACTCGATTTGGCTGATTTTAATCGTTGTGAGGTATGGAAGAAATAGAATTTTTAAAAATACCAAATGATGGAAAAAAAATTATCCCAATTTTTTTGGTGATAAATTAGACGTTAAAGTTTATTAAAAAAATTAAAATGAGTGGAAAACATGTAGGAAAGAAATATTAAAAATCATGTGAATAGTTTCCTGAATTAAGAGTTTTTTCCAGAAAATTGGAGAAGGGACTTTCTTGCAAATTATTAAAAAAAACATAGAGTTATTAGAAAATTCAAGAAAAATCTCATAGACCAAGTAAAAATATTAAAATAATTTAATCTAAGGTGAACTAGCTGGAAACATTAAAGATGAATTAGAAAAAAAAAATAAAAGAGGGGAACTCACATTCGGCAGAAGAGGTGAAGAAAAGAAAGACTAGGTTCTTGAATTTTTCTGAGGCAGCCCTTTGATCAGTTTTGGATTTTAAAAAGATAATTATATATTTTATGATGAGTTTATATAATTTAGATAGAATTTATTTGATCAAATAAGACCCTAAAAATTCTACCAGATAGATCATTGCAATTGAGGTTTGTTTTGAGAAATTGAGCTATAAAAATTATTTAACATATGATTTGATCATGAGAATAGGTTGTGATTAATTAGTAATTGAATTTTGATGTTGAATTTTAGTTATAATTAAATTGGGGACTAATGAGTGAATTGAGATGTGAAGTATGGTCAATTAAGGATTATAATTTTAGTGATTTATTGAGAATTGATTTTTTGACCTAATTATCATGACCTAGTGACTTGGGTTAGGGTCTAGCATTATGTAAAACAAAAAAAAATTGGAAAAAAATAAATTTTGTTGAGATTAGAACTTAAATGAATTAAATTGGATGAGATAGGTGATGTCTATGATGTTCATGCAGAACATGAAACTTGAACATATTGGTTGAGTAACCAAATAAATGAGCCCAGGGGTCTATTATACATCAAAAGTAAGGTTATGAAGTCTATAAAAAATTTCCATTGGTTTCAGCTCATTTTGATTTTTGTAGAAAAAGTTATAGGCAAATTATTGACACTTGCTCGAATTTGTCAAAAAAAAAAAGAATCCGAAATTTAGATTGATTTGTAATAAATTATAAAATCTTATAAATTATAGATTTAATTAATTGAGAATTGTATACAGTAAGTATACGATGTGAAAAATTTTATTTAAATTATAATGTGGTTGGATTGATCTGAAATAATTTTAGACAACGTAATATGGAATTAAATAAAAAATGTGTAAAAGATTGAATTGAATAAAATGAGTAACATTGTGTGGCTTGTTATGAAATTGATAGTGAGTCGATATTTTCCTTGCATGGGTCATGATGTAGTGAATGAAATTGGGGATGGCTCACACGTTTAGGGTGAATAGCATAGTTGAGCATGGACGGTTAGGGAGGTGAATAATTTATTATCATTGTACTTGCACCTTTGCATTGCATGTGGTATATTAATTGTTAAACTTGATTATCATAATTGATGATAGTCAAGACCTATTTTGGCATCATTTAAATGCAAATATCATTTGTCACATGTCACTTGTCATGATAATTTTTTGTGTTGAGCACAATCATCTTATTTTCTAATAACTATGAAAATTACCTTGATATTATGTGTTGAGTAAGGTCAGCTATAAGCCTTGATATTATGTGCTAAGCACGGTCAGCTAAACCTTGATATTATGTGCTAAGTATGGTCAGCTAAACCTTGATATTTGTAATTTTCATTAGATAACAAGGATTAAAATATTCATTTTTATGGATATATCGATACTTATATTTTATAGATATATCGAATATATCAAAGATATATCGGTGTGTATTTGTATATGAGCACTAATTAAGGATATATATTATGGTCTTTATGGATATATTGATACTTAGAATTTAGGAATATTTCGAAGATATATTGATAGATATATCAAAAATTTTTATCACTAGATTGAATGAATTACAAAAAGCCTAATTGATGCAGAGGAAGGAATGTATGGATTTGAAGTTTAAAAAAAAGGAATCTATGGATTCCAAAAAGATAAAGGTAAAAAGAGATGTACTGATTCTGAAAATGGTAAAAATATATTCTGTATTTTAGCTCATAAAAATTTATTTGATATTGATGAATTCATATTACCGCTAATTATTGCATAACCAATATATAGTAATATTAAATGAGCTAAACCATTCTTGTGAGCTGACCTTGAAAATCCACCCTCACAATTATGCTGATATATTTTTACTCATTGGGTTATCTCATCCCCACTGATTTCCCCCTTTTTCGGGTAGACAAAGAGGAGAATCCAAACATAATATTGATTCACTTGAATTTCGTGTGTGGAACATGTAATGGAGTTTTTATTAAATATTTTGATGATTTTAAGTCCAAACTTGTAGAAGTCTCCATGATGGTTTATTGGGCTAATAATTTAGTTTTTAGTTGATTTTTGTTTATGATAAAGAAATTTTTTATTATGTTGATGAGATCATTAAGGTCATATTTGATAGTGGAGACCATGGAGGTCAATAGGATTTGATATTTTCTTAATTTGATATTGCTGAACTGAGATGATATGATCACGTAAGTAAAATTATTGAGATATGTGACATCAAAGTGTGATATATGATACTAAAATATTGATATCAAATTATAAATGTTAAACTTGAATATCAGGAACTTGACATATGTTGTAGAACGATGCCAAATTTTCAGTAGAATTGTAGAACTTAGGCTTGCTATGGGTTTTGGTGGCCTTAACCCTACCCATTCCCGAGCATCGATTGCAGCCTGTAAAAGTAGGATGAGACAAAGTTGGTATTAGAGCAAGGTTTTAAAAAAAGAATTCCAAAAAGTAAATGCTAGAGTGTAGCACCATGGAGCATAGGATTTCAAATTGTCCTTGTGAATGTTATCATTGTATAAATTATTTTATGCGTATTATTTAGATGAAATGTTTAAGTACCTTTTGCTATTGTAAATCTAAGTATCATTTGTGTTCATTCTTGGTTGTCAGAAATCCACCAAGAAGACCACAAGGAGTACCACTAAGACATGGGCCACCTTGCCAAGGGGAAAGGGCAATTTGTGATCCAATTGATGAGGAGATTTCAGATGTAGAATATGTGCATAAAGATCAGACTGAGATGAATTCTCCTCCTTGATTGAGGTAAAGAGTGCAAAGTGAGGTTGAGTATGTTCTTCTACCACCCCCATTTGATATGGATATTCTGAAAGCTATAAGGCAAGAGATACTGAAGATGAGGGCAGAGAATAGAGCTCTTGGAGAGGTGGTGAACTAGGTGAGACAACAAGCCCCATACCCAATTCCACCTACCCAATTGCACCTATTCTAGCTCCACCACAACCTCCTACAGAAGTGCCTAGAATAGTAGCTAAGCACATGATAAATAAAGGAGGTGTTTCATTCCAAGAATTTTTGAAATTCAAGACTCTAAAATTTTAGGGCGAGGAGGGAAATGATCCTCAAAGATTTAAAGATGAGAAAGATAAAGTGGTTACCATGTTGCCATTCTCAGATGCTAGAGTGATAGAATTGATGGGCATGAAGATGAAGGAAAATGCTTGGTATTGGTTTCAGAGACACATCCAGCCCATATTATATTCATAGAACCCACCTACATGGGAGGCTTTTAAATATGTAGTAATGGAGGAGTTTGTATCTCCAGCTGAGAGACAGAACAGAGCATATAAGTTTGAGAGGTTGAGGTAGACATTCCAGATGAGTGCATCTGAATATGAAAAAAAGTTTATTTTCTTAAGTATGCACCGGTTCTTGTTATTCTGAGGCACCTTGGGTGGATAGATTTAGAGCTGGTTTGATACCCACTCTTTATAATGCCTTATTGTCTGGAGAATTCCCCACTTTTTGGAAGATCATAGATAAAACTAAGTTGTGAGAGACCAAGAATAAAGAGGCATGGGCTGAGAGACATAGAAATAGAAATATGAGGAGTGGTCAAAGCAGAAAGAGAAAAAGTGAGGGAGTCAGTGTATAGGTCACCTCTCATAATCAAAATAGAGAGGGACAAAGAAGAGGAAAAACATAGGCTACCTTAGTGCAATCATCACCAGCAGTAACTCGAGGTTCAGTAAAACATGTATGTAAAGTGTGTTTAAAAAAACATAGTGGTTAGTTTAGATATACCTCCATAGTTTGCTACCAGTGTGGGCAAGTAGGGCATATATCCAATATATATCATCAGAAGGTTGCTCAGGCTTCTATAGCCCCAACAGCCAAACCTACAGTAAAGGTGGATAGACATACTAGGAGAGGGGTAGGTAGAGAAAGAGCACTAGGATAGGCCCCTACTCAGGCATAGGTTTCTACACCATTTGGTAGAAGCTAAGAAAAATTTTTTTCAGTAAACCCACAGGAGCCCCAGGCTACTAACATTTGTGCAACAAGTATAATACACGTACAAAATGAACAAGCTAAAGTAATATATGATCCTAGAGCCACTCACTCATTTGTGTCCCCATCTTATGCTAAGAAATTGAACAAGGGTATAAAGATAATGAAAATTCCTTTAGCTATTAACACGCCACTTGGAGAAATAGTTAAGGTGAACTATGCATATAAATCATATGAGGTAATGATAGAGGATGAATGATTATATGCTGAATTGATTGAATTGCTTATACTAGAGTTTGGTGTTATCTTAGGTATGGATTAGTTGTCAGATAACTATGCAACCATGGATTATTATAGAAAGAAGATAACATTCAAACTTTTGGGACTATTAGAGTTTGTATTTAAGGAAGATCGTAATGAAAGTCTTAACACCTTGATTTCAGCTATGGCAGCTAGGAGTTTATTTAATAAGGATTTCCAGGGGTACTTAGCTCATGTGAGAGATGCTAAAATCTACTCAAATGGTTTGGGAGATATACCTATTATGAGGGATTACCAAGATGTTTTTTTTGATTATTTACCAGAATTAGCACTAGATATAAAAATTGAATTTAATATTGACTTGTTACCTGGTATTAATCCTATATCCATTGCACCCTACAACATGGCACTCACTAAATTGAAAGAGATGAAAGAATAATTACAAGAATTTGCTGGATAAGAGATTTATCAGATCAAGCAACTCACCATGGGGTGCACCAGTGTTGTTTGAGAAGAAAAAAGGATGGAACTATGAGAATGTGTATTGATTAAATGACAGTTGAATAATATAACAATCAAAAATAGATGATATATTTGACCAGTTATAGGGGCCAATCATTTCTCAGAGATTGACCTTCAATCTAGCTATCATCGTTTTAAGATAAAGAGGGAAGATATACCCCTGCAATTAAGACTCGGGATGGTCATTATGAGTTCTTGGTATTACTGCTTGGGTTGACTAATGCACCAGTTACATTTATGGACTTGATGAATCAGGTTTTTAGATCCTATTTGGATAACTTTGCAGTGGCATTTATAGATGATATTCTGATTTATTCCAATAGTCATGTGGAACATGAGGAACATCTTAGAATTTTGTTGCAGACTTTAGAACGCATCAATTATATGCCAAACTATCTAAATGTGAGTTTTGACTTAATAGTGTGTGTTTCTTGGGGCATGTGATAAGTAAAGATATATAGGTCGATCCTAAGAAAGTGGAGGCAATGTCTAACTAGCCAAGACCCACTAATGTTACTGAGATACATAGTTTTTTGGGTGTGACTAGGTATTACAGAATATTTGTGAGAGACTTTTCAAAAATATCTATTCCACTAAACACGTTGATCAGGAAGCAAGTGATGTTTGAATGAGATGACATGTGAGAGCAGAGTTTTTAGAAACTAAAAGATTGCTTAACTACTACTCCAGTGTTAGCATTACCCATATATAATGGTGGTATGACAGTGTATTATGATTCTTCTATGATTGGTTTAGGTTGTGTTCTAATATAGAATGGGAAGGTAATAGCATATGCATCCACGAAATTAAGGAGACATGAGGTGAATTATCCTACACATGACTTAGAGATGACTATAATGATATTTGCATTGAAAATATGGAGTCACTAATTGTATGGTGAGAAGTGTGAAATTTACGCTGATCACCAAAGCCTTTAATATATACAATAGTAGAAAGATTTGAATCTTAAATAAAAGAGATGGATAGAGTTATCAAAAAATTATGATTGCCAGATTATGTATTATCCTGGAAAAGCCAATATACTAGCTGATGCTTTAAGCATGAAATCCATAAGTAGTCTAGCACATATTTTAGTACACAAAAGGGATATATTGAAAGAGTTGAGGGATATATTTAATATGGGAGTACAATTGGAGATTACAAAGTCCTAGGGATTGGTTGCATAGTTCTAGGTAAGATCCTATTGATTGCTGAGATCAAAGCTAACCAAGATAATGATCCTTCCTTAATTAAATTAAGAGAGGTAGTTCAGTTAGGGCAAGCATCTGGGTTTGAAATTAAGGATGGTGTGATAAGGCATGAAAATAGGTTGTGTGTGCCTAATGTAGAGAGATTTAGGTAAAGGATTCTGCAAGAAGCCCATAACATACCTTATAACGTTCATCCAGGAGTCACCAAGATGTACCATTATATAAATGTATGTATTGGTGGAATGAAATGAAAAGGATGTGGCACAATTTGTGGAATAATGTTTGACATGCCAATAGATCAAATTTGAACATAAAAAACCTACATGTCTTCTACAAGAGTTGCCATTACCTGAATAGAAATGGGAGAGGATTACTATAGACTTTATGGTTGGATTACCAAAGACTCAGAAGGAGCTTGATTTGATTTAGGTAATAGTAGATAGATTGACAAAATCATCTCACTTCTTAGCTATTAAGACTAATTATATGGTGGTGTAGTATGCATAGTTGTATCTGGACAGTATAGTAGCCCTGCATGGAGTGCCAGTGTTCGTAGTATATGACAGAGATCCATAATTCACCTCAAGGTTTTGGCAGAAACTTTAAGAAGCCTTGGTTCTAGACTAGATTTCAGCATAGCCTTCCATCCTCAAACAAATGGACAGTCTGAATGGACTATTTAGACTCTTGTGGATATGCTCTGTATGTGTGTTTTGGATTTTGGGAGAAGTTGAGAAAAATACTTGACTCTAATAGAGTTTTGCATATAATAACAATCACCATTCTATGATTGGAATTGTGCCATATGATGCACTCTATGGATGAAAAGGCATGTCACCTTCATGTTGGGTGGAGATAGGTGATAAAGAAATTGAAGGTCTAGAATTAATCAATGAAACTTCTTAAAAAGTACCTATTATTCATGAGAGAATGAGGATGGCTTTCATTCGGCAAAAAAGTTATGCTGATCCAAAGAGATAGAATATACAATTTGATATGGGTGATCATGTTTTCTTTTAAATATCTTCTATGATATGGATGATCATGAGATTTGGAAAGAAAGGAAAGTTGATGCCGAGATATGTAGGTCAATTTGAGGCATTGAACAAGATTGACAATGTGTCCTACAAATTAGCTTTTCCGCCTAGCTTTGATCATGTGCATCTAATATTTTACATTTCGATATTACAAAAGTACGTACCTCATCCTTCTCATATCATACAGACTTAGTAGATTAAGGTTGATAAAGATCTATCGTATGAAGAAAGAATAATAGCTATAGCGGATTGACAAACCAGGAAGCTAAGAAACAAAGAAATAATTATGGTAAAGGTTCATTGGCATAATCACAGAGTGGAAGAGTGTAACTGAGAGAGTGAGCCCTCAATGAAGAGAAAATATCCTCAACTTTTTGAGATTGAAGGTACGCACTCTTTAATAAAATTCGAGGATGAATGTCATAAAGAGTGGAAATGTAACACCCCAAATAAAAAAAATTAATTCAATTTACTTTTAGTGCATTTAAAATTTAAATAGGATCAATAGATGTTCAAAATAAATTTTAAATAAGTTATGGTATTTATTTTGAGGTATAAATTAAAATTTGACAGATAAGACTCGATTTGGTAGTTTTCATATGCTAGTTGAGGCATGGATAAAATAGAATTTTTAAAAATGCCAATTGATGGAAAACAATCATCCCAATTTTGTTGGTGATAAATAAGACCTTAAAGTATATTAAAAAAATTAAAATGAGTGAAAAACATCTAGGAAAGAAATATTAAAAATCATGTGAATAGTAACTTGAATTAATAGATTTTTCCAGAAAATTAGAGAAGGGACTTTTTTGCAATTATTAAAAATACATAAAGTTATTAGAAAATTCAAGAAAAATCTCATAGATCAAGTAGAAATTTTAAGATAATTTAACCTAATGTGAACCAGCTTGAAACTATTAAAAAAGAATAAGAAAAAAAATGGAGGGGAACTCACATTCGATAGAAGAGAGGGAAGAAAAGAAAGGCTGGGTTCTTTAATTTTTATGGGCCAATCCTTTGATCTCCTAGCTAGTTTTAGATTTTTAAAAAGTAATTATATATTTTATGATAAGTTTATATAATTTAGATTGAATTTATTTGATCAAATAAGACTCTAAAAATTCTACCAAATAGATCATTGCAATTGAGGGTTTTTTTTTGAGAAAATGAGCTATAAAAATTATTTAACATGTGATTTGATCATGAAAATAGGTTGTGATTAATTAATAATTCAATTTTGATGTTGAAATAGGGTTATAATTAAATTCCATACTTTTGGAATAAAAATCCTAATTTTGGAATTAGTTTAATTGGGACTAATGAGTGAATTGAGATGTGAATTATGGTCAATTAAGAATTCTAATTTTAGTGATTTATTGAGGATTGATTTTCTTACCTAATTATCACGGCCTAGTGACTTGGGGTAGGGTCTGGTATTATGTAAAATAAAAAAAATTGGGGAAAAAATAAATTTTGTTGAGATCATAATTTAAATGAATTAAATTGGATGAGACAGGATGATGTCGATGACGTTCCTGTAGACCCTACAACTTGAACAATTTAGTTGAGGGACCAAATGAATTAGTTTAAGGGTCTATTATACATCAAAAGAAATATTAGGAATTCTATAAAATTTTGCCATTGGTTTTAGTTCGTTTTGATTTTTGTAGAAAATGTTATAGAAAAATTAATGACAGTTGCTCGAATCAGTTGAAAAAAATATGAATCCAAATTTTAGATCGATTTGTAATAAATCATAAAATCTGATAAATTCTAGATTTAATTAATTGAGAATTTTATACAGTAAGTATATGATGTGGAAAATATTATTAAAATAATAATGAGATGGGATTGATCCAAAATAATTTTAGACAACATAATAGAGAATTAAATGAAAAACATGTAAAAGATTGAATTGAATAAAATTAGTAACAATGTATGGCTTGTTATATAATTGATATTGAGTCTATATTTTCTTTGCATGAATAATGATGTAGTGAATGAAATTGTGGAAGGCTCACATGTTCTAGGTGAATAGCATAGTTGAGCCTAAACTGTTAAGGAGATGAGTAAATTTATATCACTGTATACTTGCACCTTTGCATTGCTCGAGGTTAATTAATTATTGAACTTGGTTATCATAATTAATGATGGTCAAGAATTATTTTGGCATCATTGAAATGCAAATATCATTTGTCACATATCACTTGTAATGATGATTGTTTGTGCTGAGTCCGGTCAGCTAATTTTCTGATAACTATAAAAATTGTCTTGATATTCTATGCTAATTATGGTCAGCTAAACCTTGATATCTGTAATTGTTATTGGATGGAATGAATTATAGAAACCCTAATTGATGAGGAGGAAGGAATGTATTGATTCTAAGTTAAAAAAAGGAATGTACATATTCTGAAAAGAAAAGGGTAAAAAGGGATGCACGGATTCTGAAAATAGTAACATTATTTTTTGTGTTTAATCTCATAAATATTTATTTGATATTAATGAATTCATATTACCAAAACTTGTTGCATAACTAGTATATAGTAATATTAAATGAGCTAAATCATTCTTGTGAGATGACTTTGAATACCTAGCCTCACAAGTATGATGATATATTTTTACTCACAAAGTTATTTCATCCTCATTGATTTCCTTCTTTTCAGGGTAGATATAAAGGAAAATCCAAACATATTCTTGATTCACTTGAATTTTGTGTGTGGAACATGTAATGGAGTGTTTATTAAAAACTTTGATGTTTTTAAGTCCAAACTTGTAGAAGGCTCCATGGTGGTTTATTGGGCTAATAATTTGGTTTTTAGTTGATTTTTGTTTATGATAAAGAATATTTATCATATTGATGAGACCTTGAGGTCATATTTGATAGTGGAAGCCACGAAGGTCAAAGGATTAATATTATCTTAATTTGATATTGTTGAACTGAGATAATATGACCACATATGTCAAATTATCGAGATATGTAACATCATAGTGTGATATATGATACCAAAATATTGATATCAAAATATAAACATTAAACCTAAATATCAAGAACTAGATATATTTTGTAGAACAAATAGGTCATGTCGAGTTTTTAATAAAATTGTATAACTTAGCCTTTCTTTATGAGTTTTGATGGCCTTAAATCTGCTCATTCCTGAGCACTAATCACAATCTATAAAAGTGAGATGTGATAAAATGGATAGTACGAGCTTCAAATCCCTATAAATATAACATAATTTCAAAGTAATTGAGAATATTTTGACAAATGAAAATAAAGAAAAGAGAGTCACTTTTAAAAGTGCATTTGGATTTTTTATGCATTGAGAACTCATAGAGGAAAGTAAAATATTTTTATATTTTACTTGCTTATTTTGTTGCCAACATTCCATATCTCAACTATCATACAAGATAATACAATTTTTTTACACTCTTGACTAGATATAGATTCGATGTAAGAAAAATACTTGAGAAGTTTATTTTTAATTATCAAAATGGTAAATTTTTTAGCATAATAATTCAGCATTCCTTGATTATTTTATTTTGTTGAAAAAAGAGAGTTACAATAAATGTTGAAAGTAGTGAAATATATTAGAGGGTGTCCCCCTAATACCATTGGGCATTAAAAGATGGCTTAAATGAGACAAAAAAAAGAAACAAATTGGTTCTCAAAGGCAAATATTTAATAGATATTAGGCAAAAAGGATCATCCTACACTGAAACTAATATAGAAGTCATGTAAAGAAGAAAAGAATACATAAAGAAAAAGATGCCAATATTGAGCATTCTCTAGTTGCATAAAGAAGTATGATGGATGATATTTTTCATTTTTTGCAAAATATGTAGTTAGAAGCTTAAAAGAGGGAGGAATGACTAAAAAATGAGATTTAATCTCACTATATAGTGATACCGAAAAAAGTTGAAAAATAAGATGCAATAAAAGTTCATCTCCAAATGAATTATACTAATCGACCCCAGAAAAATTTAAAATAAAATTTATATACTTTTGGAAGATTAAATAAAACTAGTGAAGACTTGGGTGATCAACAATGTTGAATTGTTTGGGATATTTTATAAAGTCATCCCAATGAATTGGAAGAAAATGATGGTTATGACTCTCAAAAGAATTAGAAAAAAAAATCACCCTCCTCCCAATTCTTCTTTGCCAACATTAGGGTATATGCATACGACAAATTTTTACACTGGTCAATCATCATAATAGTGATTGTGACCAAGTACGTTAAACTTTGAAGTTTTTATAAGATTTAACACATTAGTGATGGTTTAAATGTATCTAAATAAAATTAGAGGAGACATGTATTATCAAGAGAATTTGTAGATAAAAAATTTAATATATATAGTGTGAACCAAAAAAAATTATATTTTGTAATGAGATCTTTTGAAGATGCATTGAATTCATTTTAGAAAAGATAAGAGGCATTGCATGACAATGTGGAAAAGATATTGGATTGGGTAGCTACCAATAAGTGAGATTCGAAGAGATCATCTACTTCTATGCTAGCATTTCATTACTCTAGAATAGATTTCTACTTTAAGAAGTTTGATCTTAATAAAAAATTCATATCACTATCTTTCATCTCCTCATTGATTTGTATTTATTTTGGTTTATTTTCAAGTTATGGTGTTGTAATCAATTTTGTGTTGAAGTTGTGTGTAGTGGATGGAATATATAATTTTTTATAAAGAGGAAATAAATTTCTCGGGGATGAGTAATTATTTTAGTATATTGGTTTGTTCAATATGTCAAATATTGAATAAAACTAATTATTTTAGTGATTATTCATGATGTATTTATATAGAAATGTGCTTTAAAATTAATAATCTCATTAAATTATAGTTTTTAATGAATATAATGAATAATAGTGAAATTGTATGATTTTTATATAAAATTGACATATATTCTTGGCCAAAATTATACACAAATAATCATAGAAATCTTTGTAAGTTATGACTTTATTATCTCATTGACATAATCATTTCAGTGTGTAATATATTCTATTTAGTTATGAAATTTTCTTTGAGATACAACCATACTAGTTCCTATTATTTTTTTACTTCTGTGATATTGTCATAGAAACTAAGTATACCATTGGTACTCAATTTCATGGCAAGCTTTAGAGCCATGACCTCCTCATTATAGAGCCATCAAGTTTAGGGTAAAAGTAATGGTGATATTCCCAAAAACTTAACTTTTAGCTATAAAAATTTTCTAAGAGTAACACTCGAGTCTCGAGTCAATGTCATTTTTTGGGGTCATGATTCTCTACTATAGAGAAATGACCAAAGATGTATCTTATTTCTAGAACCATAACTTTGAGTTACAATGGTGAAATATACATTCCATGGTCATTCATAGTGCGATAACTTAGTATTATATAGGAAAAATGTATACTCATGGTTATTCTCAATACTACAACCATTTGATGTAATATAGAGACCAAAGCCATGACTCATTCCTATCACTATGAATTTGTGTTCTAGATATGAAATATATAGTCATGGTCATTCTCAATATCATATCCATCTAATGCAAAAGAGAAACAAAATCATGACTTATTCCTAAAAAGTCATGACTTTCAACTTAAAACTTCCCACCTAGGAATATAAAAGAAAAAAATATGAATTTTAAAAAATATATTTTTAGGGTAGGAGAAAAACGATGAAAACTAGGGTTTTCAAATCCAAATTTTGTCCAGACCTATGAGAGATCCATAAACAAAGGTATTACACAAGTCAGAAGCATAAACCCTAGAAAGGGCATGAATTTCAACCTACAATAGGGGCAAATCTAAGGGGCATAACTGAGTATTGTGGATTTAAGGTTTGATTCCTAGACATTCTTAAAAATTATCATTGAGAACCCATAATTTTATGAGATTTATCTTTAATTATCTCATGTGAATTTCTCTCCAATAGCATGCTAAATTGACGTCTAAGGTTGTATTTGATTATGTGTGATAAATGCTTAATGGCTGAATTTTATATTGAATTTTATTGTGATTTAGATATTGATAGATATGATATTTATGTAGAACTAAAATCAGGATTTTACTATTAGTGGATTTGTATATACTATTATGGTGGATGGAGATAGGTAAGCCATAAAACATGTACATGCATAATGGTATGAAGGAAGTGACAGTCCTTATAATCATGATACATAAGACAAATATATACATCAAAACCTATTGTTGAAATATGTTAATCATGTGAGTATGATTGAAGCTAAAAGAATGAATACTTTTATAAATTAATCTATTGTGCATATCTTAGAAGAAGTAATCCTCAATTGATGTGGGTATTTTATAGAATATATTTCTAAGTATTTCATCTTTAGTGTGTGTTTCACATGTCGTAATGATAGATGATAATAAGTAAACCATGAGATACATATGATTGGAGGTGACAGATAAGGTGGTGATAGTATTACGAGTTCATTTCTATTATATGACTACCATCAGTAAGATTTAAAGAAAATTGTATGTTAATTTTGTGAGTATGACTCCTATGAATTTGAAAGTAAAAATATGTTTTCTACCACATCAATTTATGTCTATATGACATATGAGATTGAAGAATAAGAATTAAAATATGAAGCATCCATCAAGAGTATTTAATAAGTTGTCTAAAAAGTATGGACTTATAAATTATCCTCAAGTAGGAATTATTTGTTGTTTCAATGGTAAAAATAATAATGAGATAATTATGAAGGGACCATTATTATGGAGGATCCATTAATTAATTACCACTTTGTATACCAATAAGATACTAGACCATTTTACAAATAATTATGCTTTTATCTATAACCAAGCATAATAATATATAAATTATTTAGATAAGTCATCATATATAATAGAATGCACAAATCCTATAATTTAAGAATCTTACTTAAAACTCAATCTTATTTTTTTAATTAGAGTAGTAGTTGACCGATAGTTGATTTATAAAATTACCTACACATTTCCTATGAGATCAATATCTAGATGAAAAGTTTATTTTACTACTTGTATGACACAAATACTTATTCGATTGATTGGGTGAAAGACTCTTGCCAAATGTGATTTTGGGATTTTGATTGATTAAACCTAGGTTTTAAGCAATAAAAATTGCTTAAAACCTAGGTTTTAAGCAAATAATTGAACTTCATAATAAAATTATAATAATAAAAAACCTAGGTTTTAAGCAAATAATGTGTGGCTAATCAGTCTTTGGATCTTATGTCATTGGACTCATATGTTCAAACATAAATTTGAAACTTAATGATTAGAAAAGTTATTCAAAGTTGAGATATAATTTTTCTAGAATTCTGATTGATTAATAGCAATCATCTAAAAATTAAGGAAAGTAAACTTATGGATATTTGTATTCATACATCCTTGATATCTATTCCATCCATTTATCAAATAGATTAACAAGCAAAATTGAGCAACCAAATAATGAAACTAAACCCTAGGGCCTGCTTGTTGAGAAGGTGTGAAAAAATAGTTGAGTTAGAACAATACAAGACTCAATTGATCTTGATAATATATTACTCAAATATACATTCAAGAAGTTATTTCCTTTAAAAATAAATGTAAATAGATTTAGGCCCTGTTAAAAGAGATTGAGTGTCTATATATCAACCAAACTTATGATATTATTTCTTTACCTAAATGGAAGCATTCTCTTTAAAATAAATGGATCTTCAAAATAAAACCTTATGATGATGACTCTCGATCGAGACATAATGTTTGATTTGTCATTTAAAGGTTCAATCAAAAGAAATAAGTAAACTTTTTTAAGATATTTTTTTAATCACAAAGATATCTTCTATTCAAGTCATTCGGAGAGATTCCAAGTAGAAAGGAAGAATTTTTGGTGTGCACACTCAAAAATAGGTTGTAAGAGTTTAAGTAAGCTCATTATCTATAATAGATATGTTAGTCATTATTTATAATAGAGTATGGATTACCATGCTTAAGGAAAAGTTGACAAGTTTTTTTCATGAAAACTCATGCATAATCTAGTAAATGCTAGGAATGAGTATCATTTGAGATAGGACTTATAAGTATATTTGGTTATATCAAGAATAATATGTAGAGAAAGTTCTTGAAAGACTTTTTATTAAAGAAAAAAGTCAATCTCAATCCAAGTAGTCAAATAATTCAAGTTGAGTATCAAGCAATTTCCCAATAATGATATGAAAGAGAGATACATGTGTGATCTTCTATGTGTCATGGTTATTGGTAACCTTATATATGTGATGGTCTATACTAGACCATATATCACACATAATGTCCGTTCCCAATCCTTTCTCTTGGACCCAACTAGATATCAATGGGCAACAATTAAATACACCCTAATAATTTAGACATGAAAAGGTCCACCTCTAATTATTCAATAAGCTTCAAGTGGGAAAAGTATCATGGTAATTCAAGTTATACATGTGCATTCACTACAACAAAACTTCAAATTAATGACGTTTTGTTCCTTGACGCTTCATAAAATATCATTATTCTATTGTAATTAGACATTTCATGACATTTTTCTAAAAACATCATTATTTGGAACATGTTTTCTGTTTTTATGGCACTTACTAGAAGTGTCATTGTTAAGACTAATAAGTTAGGAAATTTCTTGACTTCTTAAAAAAAGCCAAGGAATAAGGGGCTGAAAATTAAAAACCTTGTCACTTTTATTAAAAATAAAAAGAAACTTATAATCAAATTAAAAAAAATTTAAATATTTTTACATTCAAATTTGAATTTTTTATTAATAAAATAAGTAATAATATTTATAAAATTAATTTGTTAATATTTAATTTATCCCTAAGAGAAATAATAATAAAATGAAAATTTAAGGTCATTTAATAAAATGATGTGATTAATATAATATTTTATTTATCTTCATTTAATAAAATGAAGACTCGCTAGAAAGACGAGCGCGGCTTCTTCATAACGTTCGGCCTTTTCCAATAGCTCGGCTTCAAGCAGCGCGTCTCCAATATCCTTGGCCATCTTTGCAGCACCCAGGAAGTTTCCCCATTAGGTTTCTAATTGTATCAGCTCTTCCAGACACTTTACTTTTTTTCAAAAAACTATGCATTGAATCAATGTAATTGAAGAGGTTAACTTATTTCATTATTGTGAACTTGTCTCTGATCTTTTTGCATTTCTTCGCAGCATCCTCCAAAATCTTCTGTTTTGCATCTTATATTATGCCCTCGTCTCTTTTCATGTAATTATATTGTGTGGCATGTTCTTTCCAGTTGGAAACGTAACAGATTCCCTCGTCGAACAGCTCCCCCTTTTGACAGCATTCAATACATTTGCTGAAGAAGTTGCTTTTAGCGTAAGCATCTGTTGCCAGCTTATAAGATACTGCTTGCGTGAAACATTCTGCAGCGTCTTCAAGTTTGGGAATAGGAAATCTTTCCATAAATTAACAAAAAACCTGTAGCAGAATCGGAGTCACACTAGATTGCAAATTTGTAGCGGAAAAGATAAAAATTAATATAAGTTTGTATAATAAATTATATTAATTAGACATGTCATGACATTTTTCTAAAAACATCATTATTTGGAACATATTTTCTATTTTTATGGCACTTACTAGATGTGTCATCGTTAAGACTAATAGATTATTAAGACTAATAGATTGTTAAGACTAAAAATGAGCTGAAAATTATAAATCTTGTCACTATTATAAGTGTCATGGATATGAAAATATTAATTTTGAATTTATTGAATTGGAACTAATTAGTTTGTATTTTTTATTTGTAAAATATGTAATAGGTTTTAAAATGGCGCTGGCAACAAACCGGAAGAGTTGAGCGGAAGAGTCTCGGCATACTTCTTTATGGCTTTGTTTTCCATGTCTTCATTGATGGAATTCTATTTGCTTATTTATATCCTTCATCCTCTAGGTTGTTGTATTCTAGCAGATGATCTCAGTGAATAGATTCTTACGCATTGCACGACATGTCCTCGCCACCCTTTATTGTTAAATTAGTAGATATGTTTCCAAAATGCATGATGCTTAATGGCTACCCTTGTTATACGGAAAATTTTTGTAGCTTGGCAGGACAAAATAAAAAGCTAAAAAGGAGTTTAAATTGGGATCGAAAGAGAGAAATCGCAGTCAATTACTCTTGTCATCAGTTTCTACACGGCTTATTTTACGAACTATGGAAAGTGGAGTTGTACATGGCTTATGTAGCATATCTTCGGCATCGTGTGTTATGTTGCTATTTTGTGAAGTTTAATTAGAAATGTTTCGTTCAATCAATGTAGATTTTGTGATGTTGGTACTGGGTTTGTTGGTGATTTTTCCGTAGTTGAGTTATCTGCCCCCTATTTTCAGGCTACTATTCTGCCAAAGAGTAATAATAAATTCTTTTAAATATCCCATTTTTAGGCTTAGTCTGTAGTTCTTCTTGCAAGGTCCAATTTGCTCATCACAAGGAATATAGAGTGGGCAAATCTTATTGTTGGCTTTGAGCACGTGATTATCCATTCTTTTTTATTTCTAATCTCATGTCATTTTTATACATGTTCTATTTGTTCTCTCTTCCTCCGTTTTTTAGACTGTGAAAGTATGGAAAAAAAGGAGGCTATAATTCCTAAAAATGTGTGCTCTATAGTCATGTCATTTCAAAATCAATTAGCCTAAGGACCTAGAGACATGTGATGTCATATCTATAAATTCATCTAGGTCACTATTTGTTTATTTTATGTTAGATATTACAGCAAAGTCAAAATATATTAGTATCTTGTATTGAAATAGATGATAGGTAAATTAATATTCACCTAATTAAAAACTTTTACTTTATTTTTTAAATGATTTCTATACATTGAGAAGTATAAATAGAATATTACTATCTTCCTCACAAAAAGAAAAAAAGAAAAAGGGATATTATTATCAAAACAAAAAGATGTACCTTATATACATGGGAATATTGATTATAGAAAATTAGAAATTAAACAAAGTATTTATAAAAATAATATACACAAATAAGGATATTACTGTCAAAAAGAGAATATATACGTTATATACCTTTTATACATGGGAATATTAATTATTGAAAATGAGAAATTAAGCAGAGTATTTGTTAAAATAAGCTACACAAATAAGGAAAATAAGATTTGGGGGTCCAATAAATAGTATATAAAATTTTTAAGTAGCTAGAAATAAATAAAATAATATAGTTAAAAGGAAAATATATGGCCAATTAAAATTTTCCTTTTCTCAAAACACTTTTTATTTTCTCTTTTCCTTAGACATGTTTGATAAAAAAATCATCTTATTTTTTCTTTTCTCCAATGTAATGTCCTTTTTTCTTATAAATAAAAGAATTAGCTTTTACATCAAATATGATTTAAATAAATTTTCATTAAAAAAATAACAAAAAAAGGAATAAAAACCTATAATGCACTAGAATGCATGATGGGAGGTTCTAGGATCGGATTAAGAGGAGAATAAAATATTTTTTTATTAATAAATTGACTTTTCTCATATTTGACTTTTATATAAAGAATAATTAAATGATATTTTTTTGTTTAAATATTTTTTTTTTCTAAGAATCATACTAACTGTGAAAAATAGTTTTTCATGTTTAAATATTATTCTAATCATGTTGACTATGTAAACAAATTCAACATTATTATAATATTAATGCTCATCCCTTCTATCATATATCTGACATGCATTTTAATATTTTATTAAATTGATTTTTGAATTTTCTTTTAACAGATAAAAAAGAGGTTGCTAAACGTATAACATTGGAATATTGATGTGTTCTTTTAACAGACAAAATTCTGCAAATAAGACCTCCACTAAATGTTCATGCTTACACTGTGGCAATATGATTTTAAATACTCCTCAAAAGATTTGAGACTATTTGTTTTTCTTTGGAATTGATCAAAGTTACCTTACATGGTATTGGCATGGAGAGACAGCTCCAAGTGGCCCACCTTCCATAAGAGTAGAACATTTTGATAGACTTCAATTTGATGATCAATGTAGTACAATAGAAATGGTTCAAGCTGCACATGATGATTGTCAAAATGATCCTAAATTGTTTGCAAGATTACTATAAGATATAGAAAAATCATTATATCCTAGTTGCAGAAACTTTATAAGATTGTTTGCCTTGATCAAATTATACAACTTGAAATCACGTTTTGGGTTGGTCTGATGATAGTTTTTCAGAGCTTTTACAAATTCTTGGAGAAATATTGCCTTTAAACAATGAATTGCCTTTGTCGATGTATGAAGCAAAAAAGATATTAAATTCTTTGGGAATTAAATATGAGAAAATACATGCATGCCCAAATGATTGTATACTTTATTGGAAGGAGTTGAAAGATGCATCTTTATGTCCTACCTGTGGAACTTTGAGGTGGAAGACAGATAACACAGGAACTAAGAGGAGAAAAGGAGTTCCTGCGAAAGTAACGTGGTATTTTCCTCCAATTCCAAGATTTAGAAGAATGTTTCAATTATCAAAAATTACAAAAGAGCTCATATGGCATGTTGAAGAAAGAAATTTTGATGGGAAAATGCGTCATCCATCAGATTCACCATCATGGAAGCAAGTTGATCACAGATGGCCTGAGTTTTCCTTAGAACCTAGTAACTTGAGACTTGCAATTTCTGTAGATGGCATAAATCCTCACAGTTCATTTAATAGCAAACATAGTTGTTGACCCATTCTCATGATAATTTATAACCTTCCTCCATGGTTGTGCATGAAAAGAAAATTTATGATGTTATCTTTATTAATTTCGGGTCCAAGACAACCTGGCAATGACATTGATGTCTATTTATCACCGCTAATAGAAGATCTAAAAACATTGTCGGAGGTCGGAGTTCAAGTTTACGATGCATATAAACAAGAAATCTTTACATTAAGAGCCGTTCTATTATGGACAATCAATGATTTTCCTGCATATGGAAACATGTCAGGCTGCAAAGTTAAAGGATATTATGATTGTCCAATATGTGGAGAAGAAACATATTCTTGTAGGTTAAAGCATGAAAAAAAGAACTCCTATACTGGACATAGATGATTTCTTCCAAGAAACCATCCATATAGGAAACAAAAGAAAGTATTTGATGGAAAACAAGAGTTCGGGTCACCTCCAAAAATATTGACTGGCGAGAAAATATTAAAAAAATCAATGGAATTTGTAATTCTTGGGGGGAAAAAGGTTAATCTGGGAAAATCTGAAATCAACAATACAAATTGTTGGAAAAAGAAGTCCATATTCGTTGATTTTGAGTATTGGAAATATCTTAATGTTCGTCATAATTTTGATGTAATGCATATTGAGAAAAATGTTTGTGAAAGTATTATTGGTACCTTACTCAACATTGCAGGTAAGACAAAGGATGTGCTTAATTCTTGCTTAGATCTTGTAGATATGAGCTTACGAAGCAAAATGACACCAAGGTTTGAATCGAAGAGAACATATCTCCCTCCTGCATGTTACACTTTCTACAATGAAAAAGAAGGTGTTTTGCCAAACACTTTCACAATTGAAGGTTCCATATGGATATTGTTCGAACCTTCGAAACCTCGTGTCAATGGAAATCTTGAAACTTAATGGATTAAAATCCCATGACTATCATGCATTAATGCAACAATTTTTGCCGGTTTTATTATGTTCTATCTTGCCCGAGCATGTGAGGAATGCCATTTGTAGAATGAGTTTCTTTTTCAATGCTCTCTGTACTAAAGTCATTGATGTTCCTTCATTAGATGAGTTACAAAATGAGATAGTGGTGACATTATGCTTATTTAAAAAGTACTTCCCACCTTTATTCTTTGATATCATGGTGCATCTTACTGTGCATCTTGTAAAAGAAGTGAGACTTTGTGGACCGGTTTACTTTAGGTGGATGTACTCATTTGAAAGGTTTATAAAAGTGTTAAAAGGCTATGTATGAAATCGTACTAGACCTGAAGGTTGTATTGCTGAATGCTATATTGCAGAAGAAGGAATCGAGTGTTGTACTGAGTACTTATCAAATGTTGAAGCAATTGGAATTCCTAATTGTTCAAACATTGACCAAAAAGTCGGGGCACCAATATTTGGAGGTCTTACTATGAAGGCCAATTTCAATTTATGGTTACAAGCACATCATTATGTGTTGGAAAATATATCAATTATTCAACCTTATATTGAGTAAGTACCACTAACTTTTTGTTTCTTTATTTGTTGTACATATAATATATTACTCTAATTATTTAATTTTTATATATGACCTCATAGAGAGCACATGCAATAGCTGAAAGTGAAACATCCATGTCAATCAAAAAGGCAAAAGTGGTTACAGGATGAGCATGCTCGTACTTTTACCTTTTGGTTACAACAATAGGTACTACAATAGTTTCTTAAAATTTTCTTTTCTTTTACATTATTGGTTAACATATAAAAGATAACTGTAACTTATTTCTATAGTTGAAGTTGCAATGGGAAATAATGAACCTGTATATGAAACCCTTAAATGGATAGCTGATGGTCCAAGCCATTATGTGATGAAGTATAATGGTTATATCATCAATGGGTGTCAATATAAAACCAAGGAGCATGATGATTTACTAGCTATCCAAAATAGTGGAGTTAGTATTGTAGCAACGACCATGCAAATTGCTACTGCTAAGGTTAAAAATTCTATTTTCGGGGAACTTTGTTTCTATGGGGTTATTACTAAGATTTGTGACCTTGATTATACTATGTTCAAAATTACAGTCTTCAAGTGTGATTGAGTTGATAATAAGAATGGAATCAAAGTCGATGATCTTGGGTTTACCTTAGTTGACTTTAGTAGATTGGCTCATAGGTCAGATCCATTCATATTAGCCTCCCAAGTTAAGAAAGTCTTCTATGTACAAGATGAGCTTAATTCAAGATGGTTAATTGTTTTGTCAACTCCTCAACAAGATTTCATAGAAAGAGCAAATGATGATGATCCAATGAACATTTCTATTGAACACAATCCAGTCATATCTTCTTTGCCACAAGTTGAATTATTTTATGCACTGGATGATTCTGATCAAATTTGTATTCGAGATGATTGTGAGGGAATTTGGGTTGAGAACAAATCATAAATGTATTAAATTTTTATCTTTCTTATGGTTTTGTGAATTGATATGCTTCTATGGTTTTTTGTATTTTAAAAGTATGCTTACTAGTTAATTTATTCGTCTTTGTTATTAGATGATTATTATGCTTTCAATTTTAGTTAATATCAGGTTGAGAATATTCTAAACATTGACAGTATTAAGTTTTATGCAAAGCAGCTGATTAGGTAATGCCTTTATTTAGTTTATTTTTTATTCTTTAAATTTTTTTTGGATATTTTTGTACTTTTATTTAAACATTATAATTATTTTTATGATAGGTATGGAAACAGAACAACAAGATAAAGCAACTACAATAAATAGATGTGGAGGGATAACAAGAAAGACTATGATTATTAAGAATAGGAGCAAATGAATAAAACTTGCAGTAAAGTATAATATTGATAGTGTTTATGTCGGACAAGCTACAGTGCATCTCACAAGTTATTTAGGCATATTGGCACGTACCATGGTCCCAATTAGATATAGCACTTGGCACCATGTACCTAAGCAATTGAAGAATAAATTGTGGGACTCCATTGAGGTAAACTTGTATTTTTTTTCTATCTATAACTTTTTCTAATTATATTTGCAAATTTTTTTAACAACTAATAAC
Organism: Sapria himalayana; assembly: GCA_029783825.1. Classification (NCBI taxonomy): domain Eukaryota; kingdom Viridiplantae; phylum Streptophyta; class Magnoliopsida; order Malpighiales; family Rafflesiaceae; genus Sapria; species Sapria himalayana. The sequence continues at coordinate 751,433 of JAREIK010001147.1, read as the reverse complement.
TATGTTCATTACTTCTAGGCTACATTTACATTGGATTATAAAAGTAAAAGGAACTATATGAAATCAATGGGTAGGTGCTTTAGATTTTTCAAGAACATGTTGACTGCAAAGTATATCATTTCATTCAAAGGCCAAATAGAGCTTCTTAAAAAACTACCAGTTGAATACAATTTTATTGAAGATAAAGATTGGACAATTTTTGTCAAAGAAAGATTATCTCAAAGATTTCAGGTAAATTTCTAATTATTTTCATGTCATTTACTCATTTTTTCTTTACTTAATATAAATTAAAATTTGTAGGAGTTTAGAGAAGTTCAAAAAGAAAGAAGGAAAAAGCATATTTATAATCATCATCTTAGTAGGAAGGGATATGCTGGTCTTGAGGAAAAGATGGTAAGTTAAAGATCTTGTTACTTTACTTTTTATTTTATGTTGAATTTGCCTAGAGACTCATTATATTACATTTCAATATTGTAAAAGCTGGTAGAAACCGGCTTTACTAATGTCATTGATAGAAGTGAAAAAGCAATGGAGAAAAAAGATGGCACGTATGAAGAAGTGGTCATTCCGGTAGTAGAGAAGATTTTAAGTATAAGTTATGAAACATATATTTCATTTACGTTAATAACTTAATTATATTAATCAATATGACATTTAATTTTATAATATCATTGTGTATCAGGATAAGATGTTGCAACAGTCACAAGAAAGTAGTATGAGTTTCAATGAAAATGACATACTTACTGAAGCATTGGGAACTCCTGAATATAGTGGTCGAGTACGAGCTAAAAGAAAGCATTATACTCCATGACAATATTTTTATTCTATGGTAGATCGTGCTTTGCGAGAATTTATGAAAGAATCGCAAGAGCGACAATCAAAGTTTGAGGCAAAGATTTTAGTCCGACTCTCTCAGATGGTACCCACCACACCTCAATCTGATGTTGATAGCTCTAACATGCTCCAAAAACATATTGTCCTTCCTGAAAGTGTTGAGCAACCAAAACATCGAGTAGAAGACCACACTCCTCCAATACTAAAGGCAAACAAGGTAAGTTGTATTTAATATTATGTTCTATAATAAAAATATTTTAACACAAACTCATAATTTTCATATCAACTTACCTAGTTGATATGAAAATATAGAAGTAATGTTACAATATAAGTTTGTATAATAAATTATATTAATAAACTCATTAAGTTATGAAAACTCAATTTTGTCTAACTAATTCTTTCCTAATTGGAAATTATCAACTCTAGATGATTGCATATAACTAAACAATATTGTTTCATTTTACAGGTAAGGAATTGTCAATTGGCCATAGGGACAAAAGAAAATGTAGTTGCAGCTGGAACAATGGTACTCGGGTGTGGTGCTAACTTCCTTGTTGCTGTGGATGTTTCTTATGATCCAAATGTATTACTTCTTATACCTATTCCATGCCAAATTACCACTATTGGAGATGCTATTGGGCATCAAATTTTATGGCATGCCCAATTAGTCATTCTTACTACTCATCACATCCAAGTATGTGCTTTTTTTTAAAATAAAAAATTTCTTGTTAATAATAAAAAAACAATTTTATCTTGGACAATTCTTATATATACAATGATATTTTATGTTTGATAGAATTCAAAGAAATTTAAGAAACGGAGGAATAAAGAGAGAACAGTGAGTTTTAAGGATGAGAACCCTGTAGATATCAAGAACTTTGCTACATTAGTTGGGATGTTGTTAAAGGGTGAGATGATACATACAGTAGAAATCATAGAGGATATTTTTGGAGAGTCTTTTAAGACATTCCTCATGAAAGAAGATATGGATATCATAATTTCATCAACATAGGTGTCATCTAATTTCCTTATGTTCTATATATGGTAAGAGAAACATTTAGTATGTTTTTCATATTTTTAACTATCATATTTATGCTTTAATTTTTCATAATGAGAATTGCATTTAATATTAGTTAAATTAAAATATTAAAACTTTTAAATATTATGTGAAATTAAATCAGGCACTTGCATAAAAAGATGGTTGATGCTAAAGATGCAGAGCGATTTATTTTTGTAAATCCGACCTTGGTTTCCAAAGTTGGATTGGGAGAAGTAAGCAAGAAAAATAGGTCAAGGGTTATAGCTAATTGGTTGATGAATGTAAATGATGCTGATTTTGTTTTTATTCCATATAACACAGGGTAAGTTATTAAACATAAGTAAGATTATAAGTATGCATATTTATCAAATTATAGATGTTATATTGTTACACTAATGTTAATTTTGCAGTTGTCATTGGGTATTGGTGGTACTTGACATAAAGACTTTGATCGCCTATTACCTTGATTCTTTGCATCATCAACCTTCAGATGATCTTAAAGATATAGTTAATATGTAAGTTTTCCCCTTAATATTATAGAATGAAGCATAGTTGGTAACAAAATTTTTTTTTCTTCATGCAGGGCTCTAAGAATTCATACACCTAAAAAACATAAATCATCAAAAAGAGAGCCTAATTGGGTTGTATTAGGGGTAAATAACTCATTAAACGAGTAATAAAATATTTAGTGTGTCTTCTTCTCAATTTTAAACTTAGTACAATATGACTTGCAAGTAACTCTATATATATATATAATGATTTTTTTCCATTCAGTTCCCAAGACAACAAGGTAGTATTGAATGTGGATACTATGTGATGAGATATATGAGAGATATCATTCTCGATCAAGGATGTCTTATAACAAAGGTATGTGTTGATTTGTTGGTTCTCAATATATCAATGTTTTTTTTATTTTCCAATTTAATTGATGAAAATATTACTTTACTTTTCAACAATTTAATGAGATAAAATCATACAACAAAGATGAGTAGGATGAAGTACGATCTGAATGAGTGATATTGGTGACTCAATTAATACTTTCCTCGGTTTGAAAAGCATTGGGGACACCTTTTTATATTGAAGTATGAACAAATTTTGGCATTTCCAACTTTAACTTTTGATGAGGTTCATACTTTATATCTCTTTTGACCCAAACTATGATTGAAGGTAAATTATTAGACATAATTATTTGAAGACATTTTAGTATTTTCCTTACACATTCATGATATTTTTTTAATTTCCAAAGGTTGAATTATGTTAGTATATTGTATGCATGATTCATATGCATTTAAAGGTAAACTTTTTTTTAGGTCAAGTTAGAAGATCTTCCAACTTTGGAATGGTCCATGAACTATTGTGATAATAAAGATATTTTTCATAATGAGATCAAGTTTATTACTTCTTACTTTCTATTAAAAATTCTAAACTTGAATATGCAATTGGAATTTTATTGTTATCATTTTATCTTTTGTTTATTTGGTAAACTATAGATTTTTTTTGTAGATTGGTAATGGAAAAAATTGTGATTTCGACTTTTGGCTTCAATACTTTATCACAATATTATAAATTACTTTTTCACCCTTATAAAACACAATTATTATTTCAAGGCACAATTTTTTTTATGTAGCCTTTTATTTTATTAATGAAACTAAAACTATAAGTTGATTGGATTACTCTATATGTGTAATCAATAGAACTTGAAATTATATTACATAGCATCTCATTGAGTTTTTTTAATGTATTGGAATGATGGAAAGTAATTTAACTTTTCATTTTATTAAGTTTAATTGGTTTTTGTAGTCTTTCTTCAAGTAGTTTGTGAGATCTTTCAACTCACTACACACATATATGTTTTTAATAGATTATTATTGTTTTGTATTTTAAAATATGTTATCAACTTTTATGTCATAATTGATAAATCTATTGCTTTATAATTTACTCATTACTACTAACTTTATTTTTGTTGTTGTTAAATTTTTTTAATCATATATATCAATTGTTATATAAATTATTTTCATGATATGTTGTTATCATTCCTTCTTTTTTATTTTCCAATGCTCTATAAAATTTTTGTTTCTACAAGTGTAATTAATTATTGTTCATCTTTTTGTATGTAGGTTTTCTTTTTTGGAAATTAACTTTCAACTTAGCCAAGCTAGCATGAAGTAGTTTCTTGGAGATAAGGCACAATTGGGTTGCATATATAAGAAAATTTGAATTGAATTAAAGAAATGAATGCTGAAATTGTGATATATATATATTTTTTGTTTATGAAATGTAAGAAGTCCAAGTTCCCCATTGTAATTAAAAACTTTAATCTTGGTATGGATTGTAACGTATGTTTTTCTTATGTGCATGCAGTATTACAATAACATGTGAAAATATATTTACAATAATTTTTAAATTGATATTTAATTAAATCATTATCTTCCTTGACACTTTTACTAAGTGTCATTGTATTCAACTATTTTAAGATTGATACAACAAATATGATATTTTCTAAGTGTCAAGGTAGATTGCTATTATAAACAATGACACTTTATTTTAGCGTCAAGGTTTTTTTCAACGATACTGCTAAAAAACGACATTATAGGCAAATACTTTTTATGACATGCTAGCGGATGACACTATCGATAAGCGACATGAATTATATTTAATGACATTTTTTTAAGCGTCTTTGATTATGTTTTTTTGTTGTAGTGATTTTATTGTCCAACACTGAAACTAAATTCATTATAACTATTAAGACTTACAAAAAAACTTTATGGATGAAAATATTTCTAGCAGACATGTATGTCTAGCCATATACTTTTATAATTCAATGAGATAGTCAGACTATCATATATCTATTTAAGATATCAATCTTTTATAGTAGGTTTAAGAAGAATGATGTGTAGTATCATTAGATTCAAGTTGTACTAGAATAAAAATTAGTTGTACTTAAAAAATAAACTCAAATAAAAATATTGCTAGTATGCTCACAGAATCTATAATGATTGTAAAGTTTAATTTATCAAAATACATACTAGTATAAGTCTCCTTATTATAGAAGAAAAGATTTATTATGTCTATCCGAGTTATGCATACTAGTTTGATTTATTTACCTAAAACATTAGCTCATATTTATTATTTATTACTATTGATTTTATTTTATTCAGTTAGTTTTGTTTTCATTTTATTAGTTAATTATTTTTTTATAGGTGATGTGCATGATTAATCAAAAAGAGTGACATAATTTTCCATTAAGTGTTAAAAAAATGAAGAAAAATATGAAGATTCATTTCTCAGGTTGTGTGTGGTGGAAGGAAAGAAATGGAATTCCCCATTTCTTTTCCAAAATTTAAACATGCAAATAAAAAAAAAAGACAAAAAATACATGAAGGCTCGGCCCAAAAATGTAAAATGTAGAAAAAATAAATTGATAGCCCCCCAAAAGCAAAATGAAGGAAAAGAGGAAGGGTTTTATACAATCATCTTTTTCTTTTTATTAGTTAAAGAAGTCTCCTCTCTTTCCAGAGGAAGAAATTATTTTAGACATAAATCATCTTCTTTTTCTATCCAAAATTTAATGTATTGATGTTTGTGATATTGTTGTCTTTTATCATTGTTGTCATGAAGATTACTACTAGATTTGAAGTTTTCAAATAATAACCTTTTAAATAAATTATGCATAAAAATCATCTAAATCTCAACCTAAAAATCCCAAGTTTACGTTATCACTATTTAATTCCTATTTTCTATGATTTTACATGCTGAAAATTATAATTATTAATTAAAAATATAATCTTTGGTGTGTGAAATTGCATAATAACTTTTGTGCATTTGAAAAAGTTTTTAATGTGTTGTACTTGAATTTGTTATCGTAAATAATGCTTGAAATTTCTATTTCAAGAGTCTGCTTTTTTTTTTTCTTTTTTTTTATTTGTTTTCTTTTTTTTTATTTGTTTTTTTTTTATTTTTTTTAAGTTTTTGTTTTTGTTTTTTGTTTTTTTTTTTATTTTTTATTTTTTATTTTTTATTTTTTATTTTTTATTTTTTTATTTTTTTGTTTTTTTATTTCAAGAGTATAATTATTTGATTAATTTTCTGAAATATTTTTGCTTTAGTTTATAGTGAAACTTTTTATTAAATATGTATGACCTATCATACTAAAAATTTATGTTAAAATTTACATATAAACTCATGGTTAGAATTATCTAAAAGGGTATTTTGGATTAAAATATAATAAAATTCTATGTTTTTCAAAAAATAAAATATAATAAAAATGATTTAATAATAATAAAATTCTACCCATTATTTTTTTTTATAAAAAGGGTATTTTGGATTGAAAAATATCTTACTAAAACTTTGAAAAATCATGCCTTTCATCGTGCTACCAGATAATTACATATCCAACATGACTTAGCTATTTTGAAATAAAATATGATTTACTCCAACACAAATATATATTAATTCTTAAAATAATATATTTTTTCTACATTTCCTCATGTTAGTCTTAGGTACATATGTTTTTCTTTATTTTCAACTAATTTTAATGATACATATATTCTTTCATTTTCTAAACAAATCAAATTTGATTGGTGAGATGGATGTGTGCTTTCTTGGGGATTATGAGCTTGATCCCGATGAGTTACCAAAATCAACTAGGACGGAGGGCCACGCCTCCTAAGATATAAGTGATTGGCTTCAGAGCCCAATTGAGTCCAGTGGTCCCAGTTATTTAAAAAAAATCTTTACAAAATGGCATATTTTATATTATTTGAAGTAACAAAAATAAAAGTTAATTAACTTAAACTTCGATTTCATCTCATTTAAATTAAATTAAAAAAAATTATGGCACACTAAATTATTAAAACTCAATTAAATGGTATTTATTATTGCCATTTTGGTTGTAGTATATATAACTTTAAAATAATTTAAAAAATAACATTCAAATAATCAAGATGATATTCGAATCTCAATAAAATTCATGTGAGAAATGACATTATTATGCTTGCCATTTTATTACTTACGGTGATATCATGTAGATTAATTATCATGCCCCCACTAAATTGGGTATCATTGAAATATCTTTCAAGGAACTTAATGTTTATTGAGAAATTATATTGTGCCTCTTCACAAGAGTAGAAAAAGAATATAAACAAGTTGACTCTCATTTTATGAGGCAAGAGAGTCATATCTAAAAAAAAATATTTACATCTCAATACCAACCTATTTTCAATAATCATAATATGAAATTATAGGAATATAAATTGAATCTTAATATGAGTGTTATAATAAGATCATGATTATTTGGAATACTTTCTGACTTTTTTATGCATGACTCATATATAGGGATTCATAGTTGTGAGCACTACGAAATGCATTTTCAAATCCAAATCTATAATAGAAAAATTTGATTTGGACTACTACACTCTTAACATGTAAACATCACATGTAACATAAAAGAGAATCAATTAAGTGTATAATACTGCTCCATTTCACCTTGTTACCATTGAATTATGTCATGCCAATAATCACAAAACTCACCATAACCTAAAAATATGATTCCCTCTTAAAAAAATTTATGATATATACAGATAACTTGCTCATATTAATGTCTAATATTAATATTTCAATAGTTAAGTAATATGTTGTTCCATGCAAGGATCATTCTCACATATATACCTATTAGGCAATGTGTCAATTATTCTTGATAATTACTTCAAATAAGTACTTAGATGATCTAATTTTTAATTCTCTTAAAGACACGAAATAAGGTGGTACTAAATGTATTTATGTTTTCAACTTTGTTAGTTTCATATTCATGATAATTAACATATATATTTTCATGGATCTCACTTATAGAAGTTATACAAGATAGAAAGACTTGCAAGGCTGTCACCACCTTACTAGTCATCTTCACTTGCATTTATCCCATGACATACATATTACTGTATGTCATGACCAACACATAACTTACACACTATTGTGAAACTCTTATGTTAAACATTATACTTAACACTCACATTACTCGAATTTCTAGATCGTACATGATGAATTAATTTTTTTAATATATTTGTGTTTTGGCTTCGTATATGTCATACTTATAATGATTTAACTCATATCAACTTTGGATTTTCACATATCAGTTTAACTCATATGGTGAGATAAGGATGACTATTACTTTTTTCCTAGCATACCACGTCAATATATCTCATGATTTACTTTTCACTATCTACTGTAGCCAACACACATAAATATAGTAATGAAAATATTAATTTTTTTATTCTAATTTGTATCAATATCCATCAATATCAAAATACAAATCTAAACTCATAAATTTATTAATTCCTCTCAAAATAATATATTCACCAACACTATATATTAATTTAGTTAGATATTAGGGAGTAAATCACATGAGATGTATTGAGAGATATTTTATGGATTCGATTGTTCTCAATGAATATAAAAGTGAAAATCTAAGTAAATATTTCTAATTCCAATCAAAGATTGCTTGTGTTCTCCTTGATTTTCTCTAAATGGACATTTAAATTATGTTGCATAAGATTCTTGGCACAATGGTTTCATGTTTCCTTTTAACTTCTCTCCCTCTTTTCTCTTTTTTTCTAAATGTTGTTTTTATATTTGGAAGTCCATGTGATATCTTAAGTTGAAAATTATGGCATAGACTTGATGTCATGACTTTATCATCTTTTTATTTCTTCTCTAGATCATTAATATCATGGTGCTAGGAGTGGCCATGACTAATATCCCTACTGATTGTAACACAAATTCCTAGTGATGAGATTGGTTGTGGCTTTGGTTTTGGATCTCTGAGCAAAGTGTCACAACATTCGAAATGCAACGATGAGAATACGTACTCTCTAGAATGATAGGTCATGCTAGAAAATAATATTGTGACTCAAAACACTTAGTATTTTGATTTGAAATCAAAAAAGTCAAAATTCTGAAAATTTGTCATAACTATTTATAGTTTTTTTTGATAAGTAATGAATTCCACTATCAAAAATATATGTACAATCTACAAGAGATTTAAACTATTACATTCCTTGTTGAAAACAATATAAATTTCATTTTATTCTTCCTAACTAAATTCTCGGCATCTTGGGATTTGCTTTCATATGCTCTTCTATTCCGCTCCATCCAGATATAATACACGGCAACAGCAAAGGTCGCCTTCCATATTGTGCTCCTAAGGGCTATCCTTCATATGGCTGGCCTTCATTTCTTTGAATACGGATGCTAATGACTTGGCATTTCCTTCCACACCGGTCCAGCTTCTGAGCTCCGCCCAAATGCTCATGGTATAGTTGCAGTTGAAAAAGATATGGTCCATGGATTCTACACAAGTGCAGAATTCACAATTAGTGTTGTCCGAAGTTGTAAATGCTTGGTCTTTAGTTCGCAGCATTTTATATTTGCCTATCCAGAGATAAACTGCGTGCTTTGGAATAGTGCAGAATCCATATGGCATTTGTCCAAGATTTTGGTTTAATATTAGATGTTCCTGCGAGATAATTATATGCTTCTGAAATTAGCTTCCATTTTTCACCCCATATATTCAGTAGTTTTACTGCTTGGTTTGTAGATCTTGCCTTTTTAATTATGGTATCTCTGGATGAGATAATAGATTTTAAATGAGGGGGATCCCTCTTGGCAATCTAATAATCGCATATGTTATTCATGCTCAAGTAGGAATGTTGGACCCACTTTATCCATAGAGAGTCCTCTTTCTTGCTTATCCTCCAAAGTATCTTGAGAAAGAATGCTTTATTCCATGTGAAAATATTTAGAATGCCAAGTCCTCCGATGGGTGTTGGAGTGCAAACCTTGGCCCAAGAAACTTTAGCCCTATACCTACCCATTTTGGGTCCACCCCATAGGAATCTTCTGCACGCACCATCAATCGCGTTAATAATATATTTTGGGAGAAGGAATGCCGAGAACCAATATCATTCAATGCCTTGAACCACGATGTGAAGAAGCTCCAGTCTTTCCGCTATTGAGAGTAATTTACTCGTCCATTGGTGAATGACCGAGGTAATCTTGTTCAATAAAATTGTGAATTAGGAGCTCAATAAGTGGCTCTAGGAAAGAGGAACTCCAAGAAAAACAATGGAAGAGTGCTCTCTTTGTATCCTGAGAAATCCAAAATGTCTTTTTTGAGCTTTTGCCTAACCCCTCCAAAGAAGATATTTGATTTGGAGGGGCTTACTTTCAAACTCGATGCAGCCAAGAAACCCTTTAGTGCATTGAAAATTATTTTTACAGATTAGATTGGTAAAAATAATTAGGTCATCCACGTACTTTAAATGAGATATTCTTAGTGGGGCGCATCCCTGGTGAAAATTGAATATGTCCGATGATGTTGCAATAGTCAATTGCCTTGAAAAGTATTCCATGCCTAGTGCGAAAAGATAGGGGGAGATCAGATCCCCTCTTTTAAGGCCTCTTTCGCCTTTGAAGAATCTGTGAAATTATCCATTTATGAAATCGAGTACGAAGTGATGCTTATACATTCTTACACAATTTTAATAAAATGGTTTGGAAAATTCATCCTTTGTAGTACCTCCTTCAAGAACTTTTATTCCACCGAGTCAAAAGCTTTTTTGATGTCGATTTTAAGGAAGAATTTCGGAAAGATCATCTTCCTTGAGTATTTTCGGATTAGTCCCTGTGCGAAGAGGAAATTGGCGGATATTAATCTTTCTTTGACATATGCTCCTTGAGCCAGATCAATTATGCTACCAATCACCAATTTAAGATGAGACGCAATAAGCTTTACGATAATCTTGTATATTACATTACAGCACTATATAGGCTGATAATCTTTCACCGTAGACGCATGAGAGGTCTTCGTTATAAGGGATATATAGGCATGGTTAACTTGTCTTAACATTCTTACGGATTAGAAGAAACTATTAATTACTTTAATTATATCCCCTCTAATATAACTCCATGCAGTTTTATAAAATTCAGCCGTATATCCATTCGAGCTAGGCAATTTGGAGTTACCCATCGAGAAGAGGGTATCCTTAATCCCTACCAAAAAAAAGATAATGAAAGATGCTTATGATCTTCATCTTGAAGAGTTTTGCCCCTTTGAAGAACTTGACCATTTATCCTTTCAATCTTACTAGATGTGCCTAGAAGCTCCTTATAATATGAGACAAAAGTCTCCATAATATCTTTTTTGGATGTTGTGTAACTACCATCATCCTTCATTACAGTCACAATTTTGCTTTTCTAAATTTTTGAGCTCATTAAAGCATGAAAAAACTTCGTACATATATCGCCTTGCTTGATGTAATTAATTTTCACATTTTGTCTAAGAAATTATAGTTCTCTGCCTCCTCTAGTTTACTTAGATCAATTTTAATAGCGATTTCCTCCTCCTTCAAAGTTTGATTGGGACTTTGGAGGATTCTAGATTGGAGCTCTTTTAGAGTTTTCCTGGCAAGAACCACTCTTGAACTAATGTGTGCATAATGTATTTCATTTAGCTTCTTCAAGGGGCCTTTTAAAATTTTCAGCTTGTTGACAAGCTGGAACATAAAAGATCCTTGGATTCTTCCCTTTCAAGATTCAAATAGGATAGGAGTGAACTCCTTGTGGGAAGTCCACATATTACAGAATTTGAAAGTAATCCTCCTTTCTTCATTATCTGGATGAGTAGTCAATAGCATAAGAGAGTGATCAGAAAATATTTCCGAGGCCAAACATTTTGCGTGACTATCCAACAACAAGTTTGTCCATTCTCCATTTGCCATGACCCTATCTAATTTGCTTGCGACTCTACCATTGGTCCAAGTGAAGAAATCCTCGGATGATGGTAGATCCTCGAAGCTTAGAGTAGAGATACATTCTAAGGCATCATGACACTCATTATTCATTACTATCCTTCCTCCTACTTTGTCTAATCCCGAGAGCGGAGAGTTAAAATCTCCCACTATAACCTATGGAGAAGAGAGAGATGTTCCATTCTCTAGTAATCAACTCAAAGAGCTCTTTTACTTGCAATAGAATGAAATCCATATACCACCAAGAGCTTGAAGTCTATTTCATTCTCAATATCTTTTACTTGCAAGAAGACATGTTGAGGGGAGCATGTCAGGGTTTCTACCCTCACAGTTTGGTCATCCCACAAGATCAATATTCTACTGTTCCTATATATAGTAAAGTTTTCAAGAGCCTTAAATCTCTTGAACTCTGTATTCATGAGTAAGGCTAATTTTTCATTATTCAGTTTGGCTTCTACTAAAGCAAAAATATTTATTCAGTAGGCTTCAAATAGCCCAAGGATCTCTTTATGTCTAAGGGGGCAATTAAAACCCCTTATATTTCATGACGCAATCTTCATAGGTTAATCGAGCAGACACCTCTCCATGATCCTCTTTTACGATATTTATTATTATATGATAGCATTCTCTATAGCAAGCATACAATATATCCTATTTACTAGGCTTGCCCTTACCTCTTCCCTCACAAGAAGATATCTCCCGCTTTACATTTCTTCTCCAAACTATATACATATTCTTTATAGTATTTGAAATCCCAATACAATTCCAAAAATACATGATATACACCACCCTTACGTACATGAAAACCCAGATCCACACACCCTCTTTACAGGCCCATTCCATATATGCCACCCTACACCAGAAATCCATCATACAATCATACAGGAAAGACATGTAGTTTTTAGTTATGGCAACCTCCATTACGGTGCTTAGGGTAATTTCCTCATGTTTGGGTGCTTTCATTTTTAAGATTACATAGTAATTAGCATAGCATGCATCCCCTTTGTAAATGCACATGATCCCCTTACAATAAATTTCTCATCCCTCATCTTTCAAGGCCTCAGCGCCTAGTTTCACATCAAAATTCCCATCATACAGAATAAAACATGCATATCCGCACCTTTACAATGCACACTTCTTTTACATTTCATTACAGTACATACAACTCTTTTAAACTCAGATAGGCACATCCATAATATCCTCCGATGCATGATTAACCCCACACATTCACATAGGATATCCAGAATGCATTTTTTGATTATAGTTCCAACCGTTCCACTTAGATCATCATTTAAAATCTTAGTTTTATAACATATCTTCCCAACATTCCCCATGGCTTGCCCCTGGGAGTCCATTTTCTCTACTTGGCAGTAACCAGTATACAGTTTGCTCTTTTCAAAAAAATATCCTATCTCACTCCCCATGTACATCAATGCATTATCCCTACATTCCCAACAGCACATAGTAAAATCCCTTTCTAACATCATTCTTCTGTATACTGCCAATTAGATCCTAGGTGCATAGGGGTTCTCCATACATCTAATGAAATATCCCATTTTAAAATCTGGGTAGACTGAGATCTGCATATTTTTACCATTATGATTTATATCACTAGACCAAACCATGCCATCATCCATGCCTTACCTAGAGGTGCCCACACCTCTCCCCCAATAACCCTTAAAAGCTGAAATAACTGTTCATGGGAGAGGTGCATAATCCTCTCCCTATACCACCCTCCAAAACTCCAACAGAAAACCACCAGAACAAAAAAACTAAACAACAGAAACTCATTTTTTGAGGGGTTGAGTTCCCCTAAATGCAATCTATGACTGCCCATATGGAACATAGCTTTTCCGTGCTGCCTCTCTTGTTTTGGCATTGTTTATGAGATTCAAAGATGGCCCCTCCCTCGGGTTGCTTGGTTCTCTTCTTTTCTTCCTAGCTTTAACCACCATGAAACCCTCCTCTTCACCTTCATTTGCCTGGTTTTCAGGCAGGATTTTGGGGCCTCCTCCCTCGTAGGATCATCTGAAAATTGGCCTTCCTCCAGGGGGGATTCTTTGCCTTCTTTCCCCCCTGCTTTATCCGAGACATCTGGCCTAACAGGGCAATCTATATCTTCTATTTCATGTTTTTCCTTCGCATGGTAGCCCTTTGTTTGGTGACCAAATACAGAGCAATAGGTACAGTACACAGAGAGATTTTCATAAATTACCGGCTAGCTAATTATTGAGCCATCCGGGAAATTTAAGGAAATTTTATCGATTAGATCTTCATTCAGATCTATCTCCACTAGCACTCTAGCGAATACAATTTTTGCAGCATTTGACGTAAGCTTATCCATATGTAGGGGTTGGCCAAGACAGCTTGTTGCTTTGCTCAACCCTACAGAGTTCCAAAGATGAATGAGGAAATTAAGAAGTTTCACCCATACTAGAATTTTGGTCATTTCTTTAAGGCCACAGTGGAATCCGACTGGGAGGGGCTTGACATGCAAGGGACGGCTAAATACAAGAAAAGGTCTAACATTTAAAACTTCAACCATTTCTCTGGCAATTTTTAATTTAAACACTTTCCAGCAGCTAGGGTGCTGGATAATTTGAGGGGTAACTCCCCACTATTCTTCCATGAACCTTTTCAGAAGTATTTGGCCATGAATTTTAGTGACAAAAATAGTCTACATGGCAGTACTTCCAGTGCTCTACCCCAAGTGACAAGTCCTCCTCTTCAAAACATGTATTGCCTATAGTTTGGAAGGAATGAATGAAAGTTTAGTTGTGTTTGCAAGGCTCCTATTTCTGGTAAACAAACTGCTCCAAGGAGCTTTGTTTTTCCTGTAGATTTAGGATAGGAAGGCTGGTCATTTTTGTTGTCATTTTTTTTGGTGTACAGTAGGGTCAGTATTCACATGTTTATAAGGTTTTAGACCAATAGGTCTCCACACATTTAGACCTCTATTCCTAGGCAACCGGCCATATAATTCATTTCTTGTGTCTAGCACAGATTCAGGGGGTGTATTGATAGTATGTTCAACATGTAGCATCATGCTCATGTTTCTATTTATAGTTTCATTTATGGAGTCATCATTCAGTATCAAATTAGAGAAGGCTAGTGTATTATTCTCATTCGGAGTTCCAACGTTATCACTTGAACTAGCATTAAGAGTGCTATAGTTATGCGAGTTAGAAACAGATCATTCAACTTGATTATGGCTCGGGCGACCACTGTAATCGCTCGACTTGTTCATTGATTCGATGTTTTTTGTGAGCATTTTATCGGTAGAAAAGGATGAGTTATATAGATCAGCATTACAACTTCTATTTAGAAAACACATACCTTCTTTACAACCCATATTGCCTTAATAGCATTCGGTAAGGAGGGATTTTGTTCGGTTTCATATGGAATATTCATAATATTTCTTAAAACCTCATTATCATTACCGTTATTTAGTGTAATGGTGATATTTTCAGAAGAAGATGAGCTTAATTGAGGTATATTAGGAAAAACCCTCATCGCGATAACCGAAAGCTTACCAAATATAGTTTTCTATTTAATATCATCATAGATGACGAGCTCCACAATGCCTGAATCATCTTTATGGCAGATTTCTATCCTTCTTCTACGGTTCTAGCCATTGGAGACATCCAGCGGCTTCGATGGAGGCGAGAGACACGGCGAAGTCACGGGAGAGTTATCGGTGCAACTTAGGTTTTGCTCAGTTTTATGGCTTCAGGATAAATCGGGCAGTCCCGTAAATCCCATTTTATGTGGTTAAAAACAACACGAGGAAATGCTAAATTACAGGACCTTAGTTCTATTATCCCCTTAACAAATCCAAGCCTTCAAGACTAGATTTTGGAAATTTGAGGAAGAAGGCTAGGGTTTCGGGAGAGATTTGTGGAGGAGAGAAGGGAGAGAGGGATGACCGCATTTTTTTTGTCATAACTATTTATAGTGATAATGGTATTTAGTTGCCATGATTAAAAATATGGTAATTAAGTATTTTTGAGATAATATGATTGTGACTCCTAGAAAATATCATGATTATTATGATTATGTTATATAATAAAATAATTGTGTCAACTTAATGATAAATTCATAATATATAAAAAAATTCATGATAATTTTTATAGAGTTACGATAAAGAAATAATATCATAACTTGTCAAGAAATATTATGGAAGTTATACTTCTCTTCTCTCCAAGTATTTGCTTCACTAAATCTACACATTCTACTAAAAATCATTATTATTTCACAAACATTCGTTTAATTCTTCCAAAATAAAAATTTAATAAAATATCTTCAATAAACACTATAACACATGCACACACAAGGAAATAAAATCACCAAATTGCCTAAAATATTCAACTTGTAGTAGGCATGGCAACAGGGTGGGGCAAGGCCAAAGTGGCCCTCCATGTGCCCCACCCTTGTTGGGGATTTTGGAATCCCAACCCCACCCTATGCCCCTTTTAGCACAGGGTAGGTTAGGGCTGGGAAATTGATAAATGGAGCGGGGAAATGCAATCCCCGCCCCGTTGGCTGGTTTACCATAAAATCAGAAATTTTCATTTTATTTTTTTAAATTAAAATTTAAATTTTATAATATATACTTAATGTCATATTAATTAAGTATTTAATGAAAAATATATAAAAAAATTTGTACATCATTACATTCAATTTTAAAAACATGCAACATATTACATCAATAAAACATAAAAAAAAGCATACATACATATATGATATTTTAAAATATATTTTTTAATATTACGTTCTATATTAAAAATATTAAAAAAATGTCTTCCCATTCCAAAAACCAAAATGCAAAAATATTTATACTTTGCAACACATTATATATACATTATAATAAATAATAAATATCATATTATATGATTACATAATATGTGCAACAAATTTTATTAGAAAAAATAAATATCAATAAATAATAAAATTATTCCTAATTAAAAAAATTCATAAATATTACATTTATCCAACTTATTTAAAAAAATAGAATTTCACTATATCCAACATAGGTAAAATTATCATCACATTTAGAATATAAAGTTACATATCATCTATACCAAACAAAATCCAAAATTCAAAATTGAAAATCCAAAATTATAATATATTACACATCTCCTAAAAAAACAAAAGCTAACACAAATATTATATTTACTTATCATTATATCATCATCCTCATCCTCCACATAATTTCTTATATGGTAAAGCTAAAGAAGATAAATATGAATCTACCGACAAAATTAAAATAGTTAATACAAAAAATAAATTATAAAAATTAACAAATATGATATATAAGTAAATAATGTTTTCTTACTGTGTATTTTAGCCCACAACCAATTTTCAATACACATCATTACTTCCAAAAATCATAAATATCATGAATCATCATCATCATCCTCTAACTTCGCAAATATTGTATATCTCTTATAAGGTGAAGCAAAAGAAGATGAATCCAAATCTATAAATAAAATAAAAATAATTAATACAAAAAATGAATTAGAAAAATTAACAAATATCATACATAAAACAAAATTTTCATACTATACATTTCAGCCCAAAACCAATCTTAAGTACACATCACTACCTCGAAAGTCTTTGGATGAAGTCTACTTCTATATAGACTAATAAGTATACCACTAGTATTTAATACAGACTCCAATGCTACTATAAACATTGGAATGGCTAAAATTTTTCTTACTATTATTTACAAAATAGGATATTTACTTGAATTTGCTTTCTGCCAAGATAATATATCATAGTAACTTGATCTAGGCAAGACATGCTCTTCCAAATAAATAATAATCTCTAATCTTCTAGAATCAGCAATAGTTATACTAAAAACAAATGCATCAAAACTTATTAAATGATCTTTGGCCTCTAATTTTTTTCTGGCACCAGTAGCACTAGTCATCTCAAATTGAAAAATAAAGTGGAAGATTGACTATTATCCCCACTTGAATTAAAACTTTTGTTTATATTCTTCAATTAACTCATCACAAATATGGTAAACTTTTTAAATTTCAAGCATTGAATCTTCTTTTCCAAAAATTGTAGAAAAATAAAACTTAACTAACTTCATCTTGAATCTTAGATCCAACACAGTTGTAATAGTCAATAGATTATGAATTTGACACCAATATTTATTAAACTTTTCAATCATATTTGTGGTAATCAATCTAATCTCAACATAATAAGATCCAATCCAATTACTCATTAATAACTTTATTTCATAAATATTTGGAAAATACAAATTAAATGTTTGATACTTTGTCCCAAATAAAATTTCAGCAACTTCATAAAATAACTCAAACCTTTCATAAATCACCTTTGCTAAAATCGAATCTAAATCATTAGGGACATATTTGTATTAAGGGTTCTTTATGATTTAGATGAGGAAAGACATCTTTATAATTAATAGCAGTGCTAAGCATTGAGAATATTGAATTCCATATAGTCTTGTGATCAAGTACTTACTTCTTATCACAACAAATATTCAATCGACAAGTATTATCAATAAACTTACCTAATCTATTAGGTGTAGTTGTCCAAAATGTAATACTCTTTCAATTATGTTAATACTCTCCTTATTTACCTTCAATCATTCTTTTACTATGAAATTCAAAATGTGTAAATTGCATGTATAAAAATTTTCCATTCACTGCAAGTGAGCTACTAGATAGCTTCCCTAAAAGAATATTGACTAAAGCATCATTAGTTATGCAATTATCGACAATAAAAGATGATAACTTGCGATTAACATTCCAATCAAATAAATAATCCAACAAAACTTTACTGAGTGTCTCGGATTATTGTGAGCAACCACATATACAAACCTATCGTTTAAACAAACTAAAATAATTATAAGAACATTACATTATAAAAATATATATAAGTTAATTTATTTTATTTAAAACATACCTCATCATTCAGCTCTGAAGTATCCAATAATCATCATGAAATAGTCACATTAATCACCATGAAACTTTTTTTTATTAGAAGTCCACATGTCATTGGTAAATTACAATTCTACTTCTATTATCACCCAATAGATCTATTGTCCAGATTTCTCATAATTATAAATTCTCAACATGTCATTCTTGAAAGTATTTCGAGAAATCATTTTAAATAATGGTTGAAGGTGATTGGAATATTTTCCAAAATCAATATAATCAACCATCAAAAGAGGATATTCATATAGATTAATCATACTTGTAAGATCCTTCCTAACATGCTCTTGATCAAAATAATAGGTATCAAGCAATAACTTTCCACTACTTTACTTTTTAGGATTTAAAAGTGTTAGTTTAATATTCATTTGCTTTCAAAATAGACATATATTAAAATGATATTTTATCTTATTCTCATTGTCACCATGACTACCTAATTTTTTTCTCACAATAATTATAAATTGTCTTGTCTACCCCATCAATCCTTGATTTCTTATAGTAGTTCCGTACTACAAAAGTTAATTTTCTTTTTTCAACTCTAACTTGGTCAACACACAAAACTATAGAAGGAAGAGTTTTGTTTGAATTCACTAAAGTTGATAATTCTTCAGAATTTATACCATCTTGCTCTTGAGCACTTCCAACTAAATGTGAACTAATTGAAGTATCTCCAGACTTACTTAAATCTAAAAAATAATGAAATATGAAGAGATTACGATAATGATTATAAAAAAAAAAGATTGTAGGGCTTTAAAGACTAAAATGTTAGATCATAATAATCTACAATTACAAAAAAAAATATTGAAAAAATAAATACCTAAAATTAACAAATTACTTTTCTATTAAATCACAACAAATAAACATATAATTACTAACATTTAAACTAACACTAACCATCATTTTGATTTTGAGCCTTCAAGTAATGAGGTCTTGACACTTGGATGTGAATAATCAATAACATTGTCTCTATCTAATGTGAAATTACAAATATTAACAATTAAATATTAAGTTAAATGAATATGAATACTTAATAATAATTAATGAAAGTCCAAATGAATATTAAATAGTAATATCAATAAAAAATTATAAAATTAACAATAACATTAATAATATAATAATAATATAGACTTGTAGTGATATAGTATAATATTGTTAAATTTAATAATTTAACACTAATAGTAACAATTATTAAATTGTTAAATTGTTAAATTTAACAATTTAATATTTTAACAACTTCACAACAATAAATAATTTAATATTTTAACAATATCAATATTCAATAATACGTACTAGTTGGTAATAGTATTTAACAACAATAATCTTAATATTTTCAAAATTTAGCAACAATAAATAATATAATATTTTAACATGTTAACAATTTACAATATCAATTCAATAACATTTTAACAAATAATAATTTGCAATAATAATTTGATAATATTTTATCAAATAACAATTTACAATATCAATTCAATAATATTGAATTTAAGTATTTATTATTTAACAATATGAATATAATATTCAAATTTAATAACAATTTACAAATTACACACACAATTTACAAATTATAATAACAATAAGTATTTAACAGATAATAATATTATCAAATAATAATATTTAAGTAAAAATATTTAACAAATAACAATTTCATTAACAATTAACAATATTTAAAAAATAACAATATTATATTGAAATAACAATCTTTAAGTAATGGTATTTAACAAATAACAATTACAATAACAATATTATATAGAAATTCAATAACAATTTACATATAATAAATTTCCAATAACACTTTAAAAGTTAAATTGAAACTCACTATCACTGCCCACTTGCCACTCACCATTGTCGTGCCATCCGATGAGTGTAGATGTGCTCATTGTTGTCTGCCAAAGCTGCTATGCATTATTACTAATGTCTGTAATAAAATTGGCTGCAAACTATAACCGAGGAGAAAATATTTTTGAAAAGTGACTCTTTTTAATTCTTATTAATTACAATTAATACAATAATTTATTTATAGACGGTAGTTTGCCCTAATAAAACCGAAAAAATCATTATCACCCATAAGAGTAACTACTGACTCTTGACATTTCATCTTCCCCATTAAAAACAGACATTTAATGTTTAACAAAACTCCCCATTAAAAACAGACATTTAATGTTTATACAACAAAACTCCCCATTAAAAACAGATATTTAATGTTTATTTAACAAAACTCCCCCATTAAATGCTTCTGCCATCTTTCATGCTGAGTAATCTTTTGCAGTTGTCGAGTAGTATCGTGGGTAGCAGTTTGGTGAAGATATTTGCGACTTGGTCCCGACTTACCACGTATACTAATTTTATGTTTCCTTCCTTCACTTGATCTCGGATGAAGTAAAAACAAATGTCAATATGCTTGCTTCTCTCATGATTCACTAGGTTCTTACTCAACTCAATTGCTGATTTGTTGTCAACTTGTATCTCAGTTGCACCGAGTTGTTGTTGCTCCATCTTGCCCAACAAATTTCTGAGCCATATCGCATGACGTACACACAAAGATGCTACCACATATTCAGCTTCACAAATCGAGAGTGTTACGATTGGTTGCTTCTTTGAAAGCCAAATGAACGTCGTGTCACCCATAAAAAACACATAACCCGATGTATTTTTCTGATCGTCCAAGTCTCTGCACCAATCACTATCAGAGTACCCGACCAACTTGTAAGCTGCTGCATTTGTATAAAATAACCCGAGTGACATTGTTCCATTGATGTATCAAAGGATTTGCTTTAATGCCTTCCAATGTGAATAGACTAGCTTTTTTATGAATCGACTTACAATGCCGACACTTAATGCAAGGTCTGACCTTGTGCATGTGAGATAGCAAAGGCTTCTCACTAAACTCTGGTATTTGCTTGCATCGACTCATTCTCCTTCATCAAACTTAGAAAGTTTTGCACCTGGTTCCATTGGTGTTGAAACTGGATTGCAAGACTCTATCCTGTACTTCTTCAAAATCTCATTTATATATGCCTCTTGGGATACAAAGATACCCATCTTTTCTTGTCTTTCCTCTCCACTCTTCTTCACATAAAGGGCATGCTCATAGAAACATTACTCGAACCCGTTCTCTTTGAAGTATGTATCGATATGAGTATTCCACGCCTGCGATGCTTGCTTCAACCCATAAAGTGCCTTCTTCAATTTCAATACATTTTCTTCTCTGATTTTCATGTACCCGGTGATTATTTAATATAAACTTCTTCTTCAAGCACACCATTCAGGAATGTTGATTTGACATCCATTTGTAATATCATCCAATTTAATTGAGCCGCTTGTGAAATGAGCAATCTAATTGTCTCAATTCTTGCAACGAAAGCAAACATCTTGTCATAATTGATTCCCGTCTTTTGCTTGTATCCCTCTGCTACAAGTCTTGCCTTATATCATTCTATCTCCCCTTGAGTATTCTTCTTTCTCTTTTAAATACCCACTTAACATCAATGGGCTAAGTTCCTTTCGGCAATTCAGCTAACTCTCATGTGTTGTTGCGATCTATTGCTTTAATCTACTCGTCCATGGTAGTTTGTCACTTCTTGTCTTGCACCGCCTGTTTAAAACTTAAATTTGTGCATTTTGGGTTGTCACGGTTCATCTTCATCATCAATGGTTTCATAAATTTTCGGTATAGTTGTTGGCAATACATTTGATGATTCTCCAACATCAATGATATCATCTGTTGCTTTATTCCAGTCCCATTCATTTGCTTCATGAACTCATACATCAAGGCTCACTAGAATCTTCTTGCTTATTGGGTCGAATAGCTTGTATCCTTTTGTTTTCTCATCATCCCAATAAAAATATATCTTTTGCTTTTGTCTTCGAGCTTTGTTCTTCGATGATCTAGCATGTGTGTGTAGGCCAAACTATCGAATACTCTGAGATGAGAAACTGTCAGATTTTGTCCACCTCATGTCTCTTGTGGTGTTTGATCATACAACTTTGCATGTGGAGACCGATTTTGAACATAGACGGTGCATTGCACGGCTTCCATCCAAAATTCATTTGGTATTTTCTTGCTTTTGAGCATTGACCGAACCATGTCAAGAATGGTCTGATTCTTCCTCTCGGCTACACCATTTTGCGGTGAAGAGTACGGTGTGGTTAAAAATCACCTTATGCATTGCTCCTCACAATACTCCATGAAAATCATCTAAGTGTATTCGTCGCCTCTATCAGATCGTACAGATTTAATATATCTACCGGTTGCCTTTTCAACCAGTACTTTAAATTTTTTGAACACATCAAATGCCTCAGATTTTTCTTTCAGGAAATAAATCCAAGTTTTTCGTGAGAAATCATCAATAAAGGAAATGAAATACCTTTTGCCGCTGAAAGATTTAGGGGTGATTGGTCCACATATGTCGGAATGAATCAACTTGAGAGGTTGCTTAGCCTGATATTCTGTCTTGTTTTGAAATGACATTCTTACATGTTTTCTGAGCATACATTCTTCACAAAAAATTCCCTCGTATTCCATGTCCGGTAGTTTGTGCACCATGTTCTTCTTTGCCAACTTATTTAGGCCTTCATGATATATGTGACCAAAACAGAGATGCCACAGTGACGCCTTGTCTTCCACGTTGACTTGCAAACATTTTTCTTGTACACTTCTCAAATTTAGTTTGTACATTCGATTTCTTCTCATTTCAACTAGTGCAACTGAATGTCATTGCTTGTCTTTCAATTAGAGGTGTCAATCGGGCCGGCCCGGCCAGGCACGAGGCACAGCACGGTTCGGCCGTGCTTGGGCCTACCCGGCACATTTTTAAACCGTGCCCGGGCCCGTGCCGTGCCCGGGTTAGGCACGAGCCGTGGCACGGCACGGCGGCACGGGTTCTTCCCGTGCCGGTTTCACGCGGGCACGCGTGGGCGTGACCCGGCCCCTCCAGAAAAAAAGACCATGGGTCGGGTCTGATTGGATCAGATCCCGACCCGCGGTCCCGACTCCCGACCCGGCACGGCACGGCCTGCCGTGCCTACGAGCCGTGCCATGCCTGGATGTTTTTAAACCATGTCGGGCCGGGCACGGCAGCACGTTCGTGCCCTAAAAAAAGGGCCGGGCCGTTTGACACTTCTACTTTCAATAGTAATATCTGATCTTTCATAAAAACCAAACATCCTTTCTCCGTGAGTTGCCCCATACATAAATTGCTGCTCTTAAGGTCTGGTACGTAATATACATATTGGATTGACCCATTGAAATTATCCTTTTGTATATAATAAATCATACCTTAGCCTTTTACATCAACCTTCGAGACATCTCCAAACGATACAGATACAGCTTCAATATTTCGCATCTCTTTGAAACAATGCTCGTGCCCACACATGTGGTTGCTTGTAGCTGTGGCAAGGTACCACACTATGTTGTTGTCAGTGTTGACTTTGTTATATGCCATTAAGAGAAAACCTTCTTCCACCTCGTCATTCATGGCTAGGTTGGTTGTCTCTTCCATCTTTTTTTCAACTAGACATTCTTTTGCAAAATGCCTCACCTTTCCACAATTATAACATTTATCAGAATTACAATCCTTCACATAGTGATTATATTTGCCACACTTGTAGCACTCGAAGTTGGAATAATTTGACCGACCACCTCTTCCACGACCACATCCTCTTCCATGCCAATTTTGTTGGTTTGACTGTCCATTCTCCTCATGATCCCTTTCTTTGCTACAGCTTTTCCCACCGCGACTATTTCCTCGACCACCACGGCCACGCCATTTACCTCGAAAGTTTTGAGAATATAATACCTTTTCATCATTGAATGATGCTTTGGTTTGAAGTGCCTGCTCAGGTGTCTCCTCCTCCTTACGATTTTCATGTGCCATTAGGGAATCTGCAAGCTCGTCGACTATGAACGTTGCTAGATCCTTTGACTCTTCTATGGCACATACCACATTCTCGAAACTATCAGTTAACAACCTCAGAATCTTTTCCATGACCCGTGCATCAGACAATTTTTCTCCGTCTCGGTTGAGATGATTCACCATGGGTTGAACATGCGTGATATAATCGAACACACCTTCTGGCTCCTTCATTTTCATGCCTTCAAACTCATTGCGAAGAGTTTAAAGACGAACTTATTTAACTCGGTCGGCTCTTTTGTACGTAGTCTCCAAGATGCCCCACACTTCTTTTGAAGTTTTTGCACTCGCAATCTTCTCAAATCCCGACTCATCAACAACTCAGAACATGGTGTATAATGTCGTCTTATCTTTTGATTGTTTTTCTTTCAACGCCTTATTTTGAGCCGTCGTATATCATTCGGTAGATTCTGGTTCTTCGAAATCTTCTTAAACTACCTCCCAACAATCCACAGAACTGAGAAGAGCTTTCATTTGGATGCTCCAATTCTCATAATTCACCTTCGTTAATTGGGGAAGCATGACATTATTGATTATACTCCTCATCCCTCCGATACAAAGCTGTAAAAAAAAAAATTGGCTGCAAACTATAACCGAGGAGAAAATATTTCTGAAAAGACTTTCTTTTTAATTCTTGTTAATTACAATCAATAAAATGATTTATTTATAGGCGTAGTTTGCCTTAATAAAACCAAAAAAATTATTATCACCCATAAGAGTAACTACTGACTCTTGACATTTCATATTCCCCATTAAAAATAGACATTTAATGTTTAACATAACTCCCCATTAAAAATGGATATTAAATGTTTATTTAACAATGTCTACCCCCCCATGCATGTCGCCTGTGGTGCCTGATATGATGCGAGTAGCCAGCCATGAGTGGAGTGCATCTGCATTGCGTGTTTGCATGAGCCAAGAGCAAATAGTGAGACTCAAGGTCAAGAAAAGAGGGCTAGACCAGAGGAGTGACATGAGTGCAACTATGAGTTACGACTTTAAAGAAGAGGGCCTCACCCTCACACCTTATTCCCTTTATCACATAGTATTAATATAATAAAAAAGAAAAACCTTAATTCCACATTTTGTGATTTAATGCCCAAGATTTTTAGGTAAGTCTAGTTAATCATCTTATAAAGTAGTCAGTCTCATTGTTAGTTTTGAAGTTTTTTTATAGTATTTATATTGGGCTAGTTTTTTTTCTCTTCTCAAATAGTTTTTCTTTTTTATTATATTAAAATTAGTCACTCTAGTTAATCATCTATTAACACTTAAATTTTTACTTGCATGTGAGATTTTAGAGGGACGCTAGAGGAAGTAAATTTATATAAATCTTCAAAAATATGAAATTCAAATGAGTAATTTCAAATATATTAATTTTTATTATTTATATCATTTAGTTAGCTAGGATCTACTTTAAATTTTACTAAAAATTAAATAAACCAAGGCTTAAAATTAAATATTTAAACATGAGTAAAAGTCTAGAAAGAATAGGCTACTTTAAAAAAGAATAATAATTCAATCTTATGATAGAGATGTCAAATGGACCAGATGGTTAGGGCACGACAAGAGACACGACCTGAAATAATTGTGCATGTCTGGAATGACATAGCCAATAACCATGATAGTACTAGAGTTGTGCTGGCCAGTGGCATGACTCATGTCATGCTGGGCTAGGGCCATCCAAGCCTTGTGTCAGGCTAGACACGGTGACCCATGACCAAGCATAGGTCATAGTTCATGGGTCATAGACTCATGGCTGGGTTTTATAAAAAAACCCATCCCCATCAATAATTAGTTGATGTCTGTTACATTTTTATGTAATGAGCGTCGACAATAGGTCATACCTTTCGCTTTATATGTTGCATAAAAAAACAAATTTATTTTTTTTACTAAATTCCAATGACTACAAGCAAAAAACATACGGATATTGGATTTTTATCCATTTATATTAAAAAAATATTAAACAATAAAAAAAATACATATATTATTTTAATATAAAAATTTTCTATAAATATAAAATACAAATTTCTTAATTTTTGTATATTTATTTTTTCTCATATCTTCTCCTCCCCTCTCATCTTCTTTCTCCTTCTTTGTGTTATGTGCTATATTTTACTTTATGTTCTCGGATATGGGTTAGAAAAAAGTGAACAATTATGATTATATATAGTTGCTCAAATAAATTTAGGTGGTTATGATACAAATTTATTTTTTATTTAATAATTCATAAAAATGTGTTATAATTAATAATTTTAAAATTTTAAAATTAACAAAATAAAAAAAATAGCAAATTGTAATTTTAATGATAATGATTTTGACATATATAACAATAACTCAACCGAAAAAGTCAAGGCCAAACTAAGTTCGCTCAAATGATCTCAACTGATTTTTACAAAAAACCCAAAACTATGTAAACTTTAGTAGTATGGATATACTTTAATATAATAAAAAATAAAAATTTTAAAGATATAGGAGTATAGGTAACATTGATCACCTTAAGAGGCATGTCGATGAATGCACTAAAAAACATATCACATTAGATCCCATACAAGATTAACTGAGCAGCGATGAAGTTAGATTAAATTCAACTTCAATGACTCTTCATTTACAATAATGACTTTGAGAGGAAATACATAACCAAGTTAATTATGACCAATACACCAAAGAATGATCCTAGAGTAATCAGTATTAAGCATACTTATTTTTAACTTGTATAGAATTCCTAGGTCTACTAGTAGCATTGATATAATAAAATATTATAAGTTCAAAAAATAATTGATAATTAATGAATTTAAGAAATATAGTAGAATAGAGTCTATGACATCCCTCTATATAAATTCAAAATATAAATTAATAATAAAAATTTTTAATTCCCTGAGATTATCTATCCTCGTGACAACCTTATTATAAAGTGTATAACATGGATCTTTAAGGAATAAGCAATCCAAAATAAAATTTTTAGTTTAATATTTGATAATATTTCAAATAATGGAGTTATCATTAATATATTTATTTGAATTATTCGAGATAAGTAATTAGATGAAAATTTTCATATTAGATATAATGATATATGTGTCAGATAATAAACCTAATAGTGCAAGTATAAATGAAAGTTATATATCCCTTATTTAAAAAAAAATAAGAAATTCACTAAAATACATTAGAATGCCTAATAGCAATCAAAGTTTGGCAATTTTATCAATGAGTCTAAAAAACAAAAAAAAAATCAAATAAATCTAAACTATTATTAGAATTATACCTACTTGATGTTAAAGTCATGTATTGATTTATCAACATATGATATCCAACTATATCAATAATAAAAATGACAAACTTATTATTGGCAATTCAGATTGAGATATAAAAAATTTTTTTATGAAATTTCTAAAAAATTTTTTATTATATGACGAATATATATTCGGTTGTGTACACTCCTACCACTTGTATTACACTTGGATGCATATGCACAATAGTAGAATATTTAGCAAGTATAGAGAGTATCCTACATTTATGTTATAACTGTTGAGATAAAAATCACTTATTTAAAATACTAGTCATTTATTCTAACTTTTCATTGCTTAATTGCCTATATGGATTATAAGAAAAGGATGGAAGTAATAAAAAATGTATTACAATACATATTTATTTGCATGAACCAAATGTATAAGCCTAAAGATTTCATTCAAGAAAAAAAATCACATGTTTACATATTATAGTATTATATATGATAGTTATACCGAGACTCTGAGTGTGAATATTAATACCAATATTGAAGATGATCATTTTTCTATTTAATTAGTTAAGGGAAAATAATAGGGTAGTCCATCAGATATGAGCGAGTTATCTCAATACTTAGATACCGATTATTATTATATCATAACACATAATGATAATAATAATAATTTGAATATTTTGAATTATTAGAAATCATAGAAACCAACTTATCACATGTTATTTAAGATGAAACATTATTTACTAACCCATCCGATGTCTAGCATAATATCGAAGACACCTTTTTACGTGGTTGTTAATATTATTTTAGATAGGAGGTCGAGATTACGACTAGATATTATAGAGACACATACTTAAAGGACTGACAAAATTAAATGTTAAATATTCAAGCTAAAACGAAATGACTCATAGTTTATCAAAGATATTGAGGTCACTACTAACATTACCTTTAGAATCATACATGATGATAATCTACATCCATACTACATACTATAAACATGAATTAGTGACTCATGTGATAATGATACATATTTATTTATTTATACTTCATGTTATGTTATATATCATTTGAATTATATTTTCTTTTCATATGATATTTTGATTTTTAAGTTGTATTTATTTATTTTAATAATTAATTTAAATTTCTAATGTAGTATACTTTATTATATTATTTTGATACATAATTATAATATTTCTAATATATAAAAAAAATTAAAATTTTAAAAAATTTAATTGAGCATTCATGATGCTCATAACTGACAAGAACTAGAATTGACTAGGCATGCGCATGACCTTACACAAAAGTGCCCGACTATGGACAAGAACTAGGATTGATCCCACATCACTCCCAAACGAGGTCCCTGACCGGTTTATAAGTGTGGTGTCCCATTAACCCATAAGACGTGCTTTAAAGTCATGAGGCCTGCCTGAAATTGGGCTAAAGTGGACAATATCTAGCACATGGGGGAGCCCATTTATAACAATATCTACATTATTAAGCCTGCATATTAGATAATGCAAATAAGCAAGACTCTCATCCAAACAACATGATAAAGCAAACTAATATCCAGGGAAGCATATCCAACTTCCCCATGAATCAAACTTATTACACCATGACAAGGAGCATCCATCATTTTTGTTAAAGGGACTATCATACCATCGACATTTTGTTTGCAGATACATGTTATTGTCATCACAATTCTGATTGAGTTGCAAGAAATTGATTTTCCAAACAAAAGTGAGACTAAACAGTGTGTTGTTTGAAATTCATCATGCACATTCTTTCTTATTTTCAATGATAAAATTATTAAAATATTAATCTCTTCCAGAACTCATAATAAGGAGGAGCTTTGTAGATTGAGTATGACTTTTTGATTGACCAAAATCATAAATGTGCAATCTTTTACAACATAATTCACCATTTATGAAAATTTACAATTTTGATTGATCGTGTCATGAAATAAAATAATGTTATCCACTTAATTGAGTTGGTGACCAAAGCTAAACAAAGGATTCCATGAAAAGAAGTGATGTTATTCACCTCATCTTTTGACTCTAAACTCCTGGCACATTGGATAATACAAGACCCTCATCCAAACAATATGATAAAGCAAACTACTATCCAGGGGAGCATATTCAACTTCCCCATGGATCAAACTTATTACCCCATGACAAGGAGCATCCATCTTTTTTGTCAAAGGGACAATCATACCATTGACATCTTGTTTGTAGACACAAGTTATTGTCATCTCAATTCTAATTGAGTTGCAAGAAAGTGATTTTCCAAACAATAGTGAGACTAAACATTGTGTGTTGTTAGAAATTCATCGTGCACATCCTATCTTATTTTCAAAAATAAAATTATTAAAATATTAATCTCTTCCAGAACTCATTATAAGGAGCTTTGTAGACCGAGTACAACTTTTTGATTGAACAAAATCATAAATGTGCAATCTTTAGCAGCATAATTCACCATTGATGAAAATTTACAATTTTGGTTTAACATGTCATGAAAGAAAATAATGTTATCCACACCATTGAGTTGGTGACCAAAGCTAAACAAAGGATTCCATGAAAGAAGTGATGTTATTAACTTCATCTTTTGACTCTAAACTCCATTTTGGTTTAAAAAGCATCCATAACCCATTAACATGCCTTCTTTCACTTTGCCCATCATCACAAACCCTCCCATACATTTTTTCGCATTCGGGATAAGGCTTGACATAGAGATTATGGAATCTACGTCTAGTGGGCTTTATTATATCGCCCAATTGTAGTTCAACACCAACACCACCTTTAGCACGCAGGTGAACAATCACATTGTGCCTAGGTACAATCTGCTTCTCAAAACTCACACCCAAGTACTGAGGAACATCAACCAAGCAACAAACATCAAATCTCATGGACTCGACTAAGAATTTGATCTTCTTCTCTATGTCCGCCACCCTATATATAATCACTCTTGGCTCTTTCCACAAAACTTTGAAAGCTTCTCTACGAATCAATCCATGTTTGCATAAGCAATCAATTCTGAGTTTTACTTCAATCCCAGCTCTAAATGCCCCGTATCGAAATATGTTCATCTTGATAGCCTCTCTGCATTTTAGCGTCTTTAGCAATTGCAAACACTTTTGCAGTTCCCCGTATTCCATGCCCAAGATCTTTGGCTCTCTTGCCACTTCTTTGGAAATTACTTCTCTGCTAAATCCCAAATCATTAAACTCCTTGAACAATGGGAGGAGCCTACTCTCGATCCCAGTTTCCAATATTTGAGGATAAGAAGAGAACACTAGATCGGCTTCATGCCTAGAAATTCCAATTCCTACTAAGAACTTTACTTTGTTGCTTATTTCCTTTTCCTTCATCCGGATCGCCTTCGGAAAATCCGTGATAATTTTCCTGATGGCATGGGTGCTAAACCCCAAATCCGTTAAGACGCAAAAACAGTTATTAAACTCGACGGGATCAATTTCCAGCCTTCTGGACCAGCACAGAATACTCTTGATCCCCTCCGGTGAAATGCATAAATCCTGAAATTTTGACAAATGAACTTCCCATCTCTTCAGAAACCCTAAATCTAACACACTCGGACAACCGGTTATCAAAGAAACCGTCGATTCACGAGACAGTCCGAATGATGTTAACATTCCCAGAGATGCCTCAACGTCGGTCTCGGTGAAATTGGGACTGACAAGCAGGTGGTTACTGCATAATAAACCACGGAGCAGAGACGGAGAAACCCCGTAATTCCGAAGAACATTGGCGACCAAAAGGTGTTGTTCGTTTCGGTGTTGTTTGTTTGGAGATTTGGGTTTTGAAGAAATAAAACAGAGGATTGTGTTTGAGAAAGAATGACCCGCGTCCGGTTTTGAACGTACCTGGCACAGAACGGGTGCGGCTCTAGTTATCGGAATCCTCGAAGCCATTCATCTGTTTTGTGTTAATCCAGAAGCAGCTTGGAGAGAAGTATTAGATGGATGACACATGCGAATATGTAGGTTGCAGGCTTGAAAAAATGGGTCACGCATCGCAAGATTCAGCGTAAGTTTAATATTTTTTAAAAAATTTTAAAAATTAGAAACTAAATTTTTAATATTTTTTTTAAAAAATCATAAAACTATAAATAAATTAAAAAAATATGTACTCAATTCGTAAGTACTAAACCACCCTATCTCATACCCCTCGCCCTCGTCCTCGCCCACTCCTGTCTATCCTCTCCCCTCGCCCCTCTCCCCTCGCCCCTTTCCCCCCACCCCTTTCCCCCCACCCCTCTCACCCTAACTCTCTCCCGCCACCCCTCTTTCTCCTGCCCCTCTCCATGAGCTCCATTGTGGAGCTTGACGGATCTCCAAAAACTTCAAATGAGTTTATCGCGCTCTAGTGAGCTCCACATCAATCTCACTAGAGCTCAATGGTGCTCCACGTAGGAGCTCCTTGAGCTCCATCTTGGAGCTCGACAGAATTCTACGAGCTCAACAGAGAGCTCGTCGAGCTACAAATTTGAGCTCACTGGAGCTCGACGAACTCCTTCGTGGAGCTCATTGGAGCTCAAAGAGCTCCTTCATGGAGCTCCGTCGAGCTCATTGTGGAGCACGACGACTCCACAAAGGACCTCACTAGAGCTCTACGTCAAGCTCCATGAACGAGCTCGTTGAGCTATAGTGAGCTTCACGATCGAGCTCAACAAGCTCCTTTGAGGAGCTTCAACGAGCTCTACATGGAGCTCCAGCAAGCTCGACGAGCTCCTTCATGGAGCTCAATGGAGCTTCATGAAAGAGCTCTACGTCGAGCTCACTAGAGCTCCACGATGGAGCTTGTGGATATGGGCAGGGAAAGAGGAGCGAGGGAAGAGGGCTGAGGGCAGACAGGTGAGGGGCGAGTACGAGGGGCAAGGACGAGGGTAGTTTAGATCTTACGAATTCGAGTCTCCTTGTATTTACTTTATTTATAGTTTTGTGATTTTTTTTTTCAAATATTAAAAGCTTAGTTTCTAATTTTTAAAATTTTCTGGGGAAGCACCACAAAACAAAACTCCCCCAAAAAATAAACTAAAATTTTGATATTTAAAAATATATTTACTTAAATCTTAACTAATTAATTTTAGGTATACTAAACACAATTAATAGCATTATGCTCCTAAGTAATGCCACATCATTAAAAAAATTATGTTAACCCATTGAGTTATTCTTCATTACTCATTCTATCCCCTTCTCTTTTCTTCCCTCTTCCTCTTTCTACCCCTTCCTACTTCAGCCCCCTTTCCTCAGTCTATATCCTTTCTCCTTCAGCCCCTTTCTTTGTTCTAGCCCTTTCTTTGTTCTACCCCTTTCTTGCTTCATAAATAAAGGTAATGATCAATTAGTTTATAAATTGAAGAAGAGCTTATTTAGATTGAAGCAAGTACCGATGCAGTGGTATATAAAATATGATTCTTTCATGATTGAGCATGAGTATTCAAGAACCACTTTAGATCATTATGTTTTTGTGAAGAAATATTCGATACTAATTTTATTATTCTCTTGTTTTATGTTGATGATATGCTTATTGTAGGCCAAGACACGAGCAAGATTTGCAAGTTGAAATAAGAGTTGAGCACGTCCTTTGCCATGAAAGATTTGAGTCCGGCAAAGCAAATTTTTGGAATGAGAATTGTTCGTGATAGCTCACATGGGCTGATTTTGTTATCTCAAGAGAATTATATTAAAAAGGTCCTTAAGAGGTTCCATATGAACAAAGCAAAGCTTTTTAATTGTCCAATTGCCGACCACTTCAAACTCAGTTTTAGTTAGTGTCTTACAAGTGATGAAAAGATAAATAAGATGCAGAAAATTCTTTATGCTTCAATAGTTGATTCTTTGATGTATGCCATGGTTTGTACTTGATGAGATATTGCTCACGCAGTTGGGGTTGTTGATCAATTTTTGTCTAATCTGGGAAAAGAACACTGGGCAATAGTGAAATGGATTAAGAGGTAAAGACAAACCTATTATTGATGGGTTCACATATTCTGATATGGCTGGTGATGTTGATAGTTGAAAAATACAATTTTGTAATCTTAATTGAATGTCACTGCTCCCCCTACAAAAGTAATCAAATAACCTGAGTGGATTTTTGATTATCAATATCACCAGCCATATTAGAATTTGTGAACCTATCATGTCTAGATTTACCTTTATCAAAACACAAACTCATCTATTTCAACATTTGTGACTTTCAACATTTGTTAAAGTCAACATTGGTGATTTTCTTCCATTTAGGTGGCTCGACTAAATCATAGGTGTGATTCTCATGCAAAGACTTTATTTCTTTTTTCATTGCCTTAAACCATTTAGTTTTGTTCTCATGCTTAACTTATTGATAAGTTTTTGGCTTCCCCTAATCTGATATCATCACATACTCATTTAAAGATTTTTTTGATAAATGATATTCCGATACCAAGAACAATTTATGGCATGTCAAAGAAATATGTATATGTGTTTGTATGTGTATGTATTTGTCTTCTCAAAATTAGTGTTGATATTTATATGTATTTGAGTATAACAATTGATGTATGCTAATAAGTATATTAACATACATATTGTCATACATATATTTACATTTATCTTCATATTTACTTGTAAATATATGTATATACATGTAAATGCTTATATATATATATGTGTGTGTGTGTGTGTACATATACACCACTACACACACACACACACACACACACACACACATATCTATACATATACATATATATCTTGATGTGTTTCAATTTATATTATACATCAATTTATGTTATATATAAATTGAAATACATCAATATATAGATAGTATATTATTCAAAATATATCAAAAAACTTATATGAATATAATGCACATAATATACACATGAAGATACACACACACACACACACAAGCACGCACACACACACTTTTATATCTATATAGATTTGTGTGTGTGTGCGTGTGTATTGTTGGGTTTGCCTGATTTGGGTAGACTAGGTTTGTTTTATTTTTTTTAGGGTATGAAGCAAAGTAGGCTAAGTACATAGAATCAAATCGTAAATTCTATTTTTTTAATAAAAAAAGAAAGGATTTTTATTCCCATTTTCACAAAGAGGGCATGCGTGATGCCCTCTTAGATGTGGGAGTGCCCCCCCCCCCCCCCCCCTACAGGTGTCAACCGGGCCGCGCAGGCCCGACACGAGGCACGACACGATTCAACCGTGCCTAGGCCAGCCCGGCAAGGAAAAATTCCGTGCCCGGGCCCATGCCTGACCCGGCACGGTTCGGCACGCGGCACGGCACCTCTCGCATAAAAAGACCATGGGTCGGGTCTGATTCGATCTGACCCGCGGTCTTCCCGTATCCCGAACCGCTCGGACAGGCGTGCCCGAGCGGGCTAGGCAAGGCACGGCACGGCCCGCCGTGCCTACGGGCCATGCCGGCTCGGCAATTTTTAAACCGTGCCGGGCCGGGCACGGTAGCACGAACGTGCCCAAAAAAAAAACGGGCCGTGCCGGGCCGGCCCATTTGACACATCTACCTCACCCGCCCTTTAATAAAATGATTGGCAACATGGGTGAAAATGGTGTGTATTTTTTTTTTACCCATAAATGTGGCTGTGTTTTTAGAAAAAAAAATAAGGATATCACCGTGCATTTTTAAATAGATATGCGGCTATGTTTTTTTAGATAGATTTGGGACAGTGTGTTTTTAGATGAAAACAGGGCTATGCATTTTATTAGACATAAATGGAACTGTGCATTTTTTGGCAGAAACATATTATGGATGTTTTATGTGGATGATATTGGTTTTTGTTCATTTTTTATGGGCAAGATTATATGCAAAAAGGAACTAGAGCTTTGGTAACTATGAAGATCTAAAAGCTAAAGACAAAATCTTTTCCTTTGTCCAGAAATAGTGATGTTAACATGTTATTGATTCCAAGTCGTAGATATGATGAACTAATCCTATCACTTAAAGAATAATGTGAAAAGAGATTCGAAGGATTCACTCCAAAATCACATGTTTATGTATTTGTACTAGATTTTTGATTTGTAAGATTTTATATCCATGAAAATACATTTTGTTCTAGAACATTATTTTTGGGCATAATTTACTTAATCAACTTATTGTACTTATAAAATAGTTTTTAGCATATATCATTCGATTTGATTTTTTTGTCACTTGAACTTTATTTTTACTAGATTATATCTTTTTGGATTTTTATATTAAGATTTTTGTTCGTTTGGAGTTTTTGATTTTATTTGCTTCCATTGTTTATATAATCAACCATCATTCCCATTATATTATAGTTTCGAATAAACCACATTCCAAACATGCTACCCCAACAACTATTATCAAAGTGAGATTCCAATTCCATCCAAAAAATTGTATTCGAACTTCTATTAAGGAGGATATTCGTCTATGATATTATGATGATATTAAGTTTATTCATTATCATTATATTAATATTCAATTATTTTGATATCAATATAGTGATTTCAGACATATTTCAGGATATTTTTATTTGGTTTAATTACTTGTGGTCAATATCATTTTTTATTATATGGAGACTCTATAATAATAAAATTAACTGAGACTAATTATTTTATTTAGAAAAATAGAATGCATGATTATATTGTAATCAAATAGTTATGTGACCCAAAGAGGAAAAGAGAAACTTGAAAAGTTGAGTGAAGAAGAATGGGAAGACCTATATTTTAGGACTACCTCTACAATTCATCAACGTTTAAATAGTTATACTTATCAACATGTTGGGATGAAATGAGGGCAGACAAGCTATGGGAGAAGAAAGAGTTTGAAATGAACACATTTAGAAATGAAATATTAATCAATAGACATCTAGTTAACTTGAAGTTCAAGAATGATAATCAAATATTAGCACACATCAATATCTTTAAAAGGATAGTGAATCAGTTTTCATCCATGAAAATGGTCCTAGATAATGAGCTATTAGCTTGTCTAATGTTGAACTCACTTCCAGATAGCTAGGATAACTTCGTGGTTTCATTGAGCATCACCACATAGAGGTAGTGTGTCAATGCACATTCTCTCAAAAAAATTATTGTCATAAGAAGCAAGGAGGAATGAGAAGGGTGGAGCTTATAATGGTATTCTCCTTTTTTGACAAACATGGTAGGAGCAATATGAGGCATGCACAACCTGAAGGAAGAACTCAATCTTCCAAAAGCATGTCACAAAATAGAAAAGTAGTCAAGTATTAACCACTATTACCAGTTGGGACTCTTGAAAAAGGACTACTATTATTTGAAATGATTACAATAATACTACACAAGAGGAGAGATACTTGAGGGAGAAGCCAATATCACCTTAGAAGGTGACTTGATGTTAATTAGTGATGATGATTGTTCTAATATTATATCTCATGAGAGTGATTGGCTTATTGACTCAAGAGTGTCATTTTATATCACCCTTCATATCTACTTTTTACTACATACACACCTAGTAATTATGGCATAGTAAGTATGGTAATAGTATGTTTACATAGATTTTAGGCATGGGAGATATTTGTTTGGAGATATATATAAGATATCAGATGATATTGAGATATGTCTGATATGTACCAGATATTAATATGAACTTGATGTCTGTTGAATGCTTGATGACATGAAACATATTATTCAATTTAGTGATGGTCAATGAAAGCTGATCGAGAGTGCATTAGTCATTAAAAGGAGCAAAAAGGAGAGTACTTTGCATATCACTCATAAAAAGTGAGAAAAGATAAAAAAAATATTATTCATCATAAGATTAACATTGATCTTTAGTACGAGAGACTTAGTTATGTGAGTGAGAAAGGCTTTCAACTTTTAGTTAGAAGGAATTTCTTGCCATTTGACCAAAGATATTCTCTTGATGAGTGTAAGAAGTACATGGACAGAAAAAGTCATATATCACCTTTTCATTCTTGTCCACCCATGAGGAGATCAGATAATTTCAATTTGATTCATACCAATATCTACTTCATGCAAAGTAGAACACTCAGTGGGGGCATTTAATTCGTCACATTCATTAACGATCACTCTAGGAATGTGTGAGCATATACACTAAAAAAGGATTAGGTTATTTCTATCTTTCAAAAATTTCATACTTGTGTTGAGAGAGAGACGGGTAAGAAATCGATCTTCATATGTTCTAATAATTGAAAAGAATATAAAGGTCAGTTTGCTAGCTATTGTGTACATATGGTATTAGATATGAAAAGACACCAACAAAGACACCATAATAAGTTGACATTATTGAGAGGAACTAAATTATTGAAGAGAGAGTTTGATGCATACTTTCTCATGCATATTTTTGATCTTCCCAAGGAATTTTGGAAAGAATCTATGCATGTGGTTGTTGATGTAATCAACATGTGTCATACCACCACCTTGGATAAAGATGTTCCCAATAAAATATGCATCAATAAAGATATCTCATATTATTACTAATAAGTTTTTGGATGCAAAGCCTTTATTCATATTGCAAAACATGATCAATCTAAACTCGATGATATTACATATCCATATATCTACATTGGCTACAGACACAATGACTGGGTACAAATTATGGTACCCAATTACCAATAAGCTAGTTCGAACTAGAGATGTGACTTTTATTGAGAACTAGTTTATGGATGGAAGTCATCCTACTGCCAACAAAAATGAGAGCGATACCTTAAAGATTCTTATTTTCATAGATTCATTGTTAGTTCCTTCTTGAGATCAATCTGATCACGGTGGAGAAATTGAGCAGCTACTTGATATTTTTGAGCCTGGAGATACTATTGATATTTCTGAGCCATATGATATACATTATATATTCAAGCCCTAGGATATACCTATTGAAGAGGTGAGAGACCATATTGTAGCTGGAACTAAGTAGGTCCTATTTCTTCATCATGATACATTTGAGTCTGAACTAAAAAGATCAACCATGTCTTGCCACATATCATCTAGATTATGTGATTACAAATTATTCATGGATGCATCTATTCTTGATATCTTTCAGGAGGCCATCTCTTTTGAGAATAAATAAAAATAGCTTTGGGCTATGCTAGGAAGAGTTGCATTTTTTTCACATGAACTAGACTTATAATTTGGTAACCTTAACAAAAGGGAAGCAAAGCTTTGAAAAATAGATGGCTCTTTAGATTAAAACTAGGTGATGATGACTTTTAATTGAGATATAAAGCTCAATTAGTAGTCAAAAAATTTAGTCAAAAGAAAAGAATCAATTTTGATAAGATATTTTCTCTAGTAGTGAAGATGTCTTATATTCTAGTAGTTTTATGTTTGACTGCTAGCTTAAACTTAAAAACTAATCAATTTGATGTAAATACTACATTCTTGATGGTAACCTTCAAGAAACTCTCTACATGGATAAGCTTGATGGATTCATTGTAGAAGGGAAGAAAAATCTCATTTGCAAATTGGACAAGAGCTCGAATGGTCTTAAACAAGCTATTAAAAAGTAGTACAAGAAATTTTATTCATTCATGGAGTCTCATAACTTTCAACATATATCTTATGATCATTATGTATGTATCAATAATTAGTTGGGAGATGATAGATTTATACTTTTATTGTATGTTAATGACATATTAATTATTAGTTGTAATAGAATACTAATTGATAAGCTTAAGGGAAAGTTGAGAAAAGTAGTTTCAATGAAAGACTTAGGCTCAGTTAGGCTAGAGGTGTCAAATGGGCTAGGTGGCCTAGGCATGGCCAATGGCATGGCCCGGTTCATCCATGCCTAGCCCGGCACAGCATGGTCCAAAATCATGCTTGGAGCTGAGTTATGCTGGCACAAGGCATGGCTTGTGTCGTGCTGGGCCAGGCAAAGCTGGGCCTCATGCATGGCTTGTAGGCAAGGTCCAACGGGGTACCATGCCCTAGACCTTGGATTGTGTATTGGTCATAGTCCAATTGGACCACGTGTTCTGCCCATTTTTTTAATATTATGTTATTCAAAAAAACCTACCCACCCTATCCGACACACGTGGTGAGTTTTTTTAATTAACCCTCCATGTGGTTGGCTAAGCAAGCCTGCGTGGCATGACCCAGACACACGTGGACATGCTCCACCTCCACCCCTCCCTCCCATTTATATAAAATCTATATAAATGAGATTAGATACTTGAGTTTTTC
Source organism: Sapria himalayana (assembly GCA_029783825.1). NCBI lineage: Eukaryota > Viridiplantae > Streptophyta > Magnoliopsida > Malpighiales > Rafflesiaceae > Sapria > Sapria himalayana. Next base: position 711,476 of record JAREIK010001147.1, on the reverse strand, counting down.
ATTCAAATCTCCCAACTCATCTCTCTCACTCATTTCTCCTCTCAGTCTCGATTTTATTTTTCTCTTAAACTAAAATTTATAATTTTAACTTTATAATTTTTTTATAATGCTTAAAGAATATGGACCATGTATGTGGAGGGCAGAAAATTTGGGTGTGGGTTGTAGCTTTTTCTCTCCTCTCCATAAACCTAATGCTAATCGGGTATTATTTTTAAATTTTTATTTAGTTTTTAAATTTTTATTTAGTTTTTAAATTTTTTTAATATCAAGTAATTTTTAATTTAGAAATTAAAATATAATTCATAAACTAAAAAAATTAGAAATGACTAATAATAAATTTAATGATAATAAAATTAATAATTAACATAGACGTAGATAATATTATTGAAAGGTCCGAGGCCAAAACCATATTTTCTCTCATGTGTAGTTTAGACTCATATGTAGTTTAGACTCACTTTAATACATGTAGTTTAGACTCACTTTAATAGATGTAGTTTAGACTCACTTTAATATATGTAATTTAGACTAATTTGATATAATATAAAATAAAAATGCTAGGAAAGTCGATGAAGAATCGGCACAATATAAATATTATAAAAAAATATATAAATGTAAGAGTAAATGTGGGGCTGGGCATCTAAAGAGGCATTCTGATCATTGCACCAAAAAATATGGCATATTAGATTATGAGCAAACCCAAGCGAGAGGTGGAGTCTTTGAGGTTGTATCTAGTTCAACTTCTATTTCTATATTGTCTTCCTTCATATACCATAATGAGTTAAGGAGAGAAGACATAACCAAACTGATCACCATGATGGATCTTCCGATTAGATTTTTAGAGGATCCAAAGGTAGTTAGTATCATGTAGACCTATTTTTAGCCTACATATCATAGGATTCCTAGGTCCACATGTAGGATTAGGAACGACATACTAAAATATTATAAGTTAGAAAAATAAATAATAACTAATGAATTTAAACAATATAGTAGCATAGTATTTGTGATATCTAAAATATGAACTAGTCATAATGATATAACTTTTACATGCCTTACCACATACTATGTAGATTATAAATAGACATTTAATAAAAAGATTTTTGGATTTTCAGAGATTCCATCCTCATGATATCCCTGCCATATATGAGTGAATGATGAGAATTTTTAAAGATTATCATATTCAAAATAAAAATATATAGTATTATATTTATAACATATCTAATAATAGAGTAGCCATTAACATATTTATTAGGACCATTAGAGATAGGCCATCAAAATATATTTTTCATGTTAGATGCATTTGTCACATCATTAACCTGATAGCACAAGTGGGGATGACGGTTATTTCCTACACTTAGAAAAAAATACATAACTCACTAAAATTTATTTAGATGCCTAGTAGTAGGAGTTTGGTAATCTCTATATGTCTATGAGTCTAAAAAAGAAAATTCTAAATGGATGTGAGGTAGTATTAGAATTATACTTACCTGATATTGGAGTCATATGTTGGACATGAACATATAAAATCCAACAACGTCAATAGTAAGAGTGATGAACTTAATATTGACGATAGAGACTAGGATACAAAAATTTCATTTATAAAAAATTTGAAAATTTTTATGACATAATGAACATGTGTTTGCCAGTTTACACTCTCACCATTTGCATTGCACTCATGTGCATATGAAATATTAATAGCATGTTTATGATGTTTAGATATGACCCAATATTTAGTGATATAGTTGTTGAGATGAAAACAAAGTACTTAAATTACTATTCCACCATCCTATCTCTTTATTGTCTAGCTGCCTGTATAAATCCTAAGATTAAGGTGAAAGGAGTAGAGAATATTTTGACATATATATCTACATACATGAACCAGAAACACCAACATAAAGGGTTCATTTATGAAATGTTAATTAAGTTTTTTATAAACTATGATACTAGGTATGGTAGTAGTCATAGTCTACCTTCGAGTATGGACATGGACACCATCTTCGAAGACAATAATTTATCTATTCAGTTAGCAAAGGGGAAATGATGGGGTTGACCATCAGATAGGAGAAAAGTGAGTTATCTTGAGTACTTAGATACTAATTACTTCTCAATCCTATCATATAATAATACTAAGAATCTTGATATTTTACAATGGTAGAAATCATATGAGTACTCTTATCTCATGCTATCTTAGATGACACAAAATCTACTAATTTCTCTAGTATCGAGCATAACATCAGAGTCTACTTTTTTTATTGTAGTCGATGTCATTTTAGATAGAAGATCAAGACTACGGCCAAATATTATTGAGGCACTAGCATGCATGAATGATTGAGAGGATTCAAGAATTGGCATCTAGGATCATGCAAGAATAAGAGTGGAGGAATTGCTGGCAGATGATGACTTGTGAGTCTTTGAAGATGTTGAGCCCACCGCTAGTGATACTATCAGATGCTTACGTGATAATGATCAATTGTATACTTACTCAGATTGACATTGGGATTGAGCTTTCATGTCATATCACATGATTATGATTGCTGATTTTTATTTTATGTTGTTGTGATGTATTATTTTTGTTTGAATTGGATTGGATAATGATTGATGAATGTATTTTTTGATATTTTTAATTATAAAAATTTGTCATATGTAGCAATGAATTTACTTTTTTTGTGATTTATGTGAAATAAATAAATAAAGTAATATCGTAACTCATAATGGGTAACTTAAATTTTTAAATTTGTAAAAAAAAATAAATTATTACTAGTGACCTGTCAACCTAGGTTAGCAGCCTCTTGGTAAGACCCGATCCGACCTGGCATAGCTAGGCATGACCAAATCTAAATTTGCCTAGACTTGAGCTAGATGGGCCATGCAAGACTAGTAATAATCAAGACATGTCGTCCCAGCATGGCATGACCCATTCAACACATCTATAAAAGCAAATTTTAGGGATATGTGTCATCTAGGATAGCCTTCTAGGCATATCTGGTATCTTAAGAATGGTATATCTATAAAGTTCTTGAGGAATTTTTCATGAATGAAACTAAACTAGTCTCGACTCACTTAGCAAAGTATTTTAAGTTGAGTATTGAGCATAGTCCCAAGATTAATGAGGAGAGGAGATACATGAGTCATGTCCCTTATGCCTCAATAGTTGGTAATTTTATATATGTTATGGTCAGCACTAGACGAGATATAACACATGCTATTGGTATTGTCAGTCATTTTCTTTTAAACACAAAAAGATATCACTTGGCTGTAGTGAAATATATCTTGAGGTAATTAAAACTATCTTTGTTCTTAGGTGGATTAATACTCATGCTTCTCAAAATACTAACTCTAATATGACTATTGATTTAGATTCATATAAATTCAACTAAGATTATCTTATAACCTTTGGAGGAAGAGTTGTATCATAGAAATTCAGGCTAGAGAAGTGCATAACACAATCTAACACTAAGGCTTAGTTCATTACATCTATTGAAACTTGCAAAAAAATAAATGGATGAAAAGATTTTTACATACTTGGATGCGAGATAAGATATATAAATTATATGATATGATAGTTAGATTGCTATATATATTTCCATTGATATATAGTACCATTAGATATGAGATGTATTAGATAAAAAGTTAATTGTACTTAAAATAGTACATGAATAAAAATATCATTGATATATTCATGAAATGATTGTCATCAATATAGTTTAATTTCTTTAAGTAATGTGTTGGTATGTGTCTCCCCACCTAGAGTAGAGGGAGAGATTTGTTACATCTGCCCAAGACCCGAATTAGGTAGACTAGTTTTATTTGTTTTATTTATTTTTGAAGGAATATAGTATGGTGCAAAAGTATATTGGAAAAAAATCCCATGTTATGTAAAAAAAAATAAAAAAGGAGGTTTTGTAAAACTTTGAAAAAATGGAAACATTCCTATTTTTGCAAATAGGACATACGTGGTGCCCTCTTGGTTGGGGGAGTGCCCCTATCTGGTCTTTTAAAAAAAGATGGATAGTATGGGTGAACATGGTATGTGTTTTTTTTTACACATAAGTGAGGATTGCATTATTAGATAGAAATGGGGTTGTGCATTTTAGGCATAATTGGGGCTATGTTTTTTTATATAGAAATGGAGTTGTGTATTTTATTAGTAATTAGAGACATAGACAATGCTTTTTTTTTTGATAGAAACATTTTGTGGATGCTTTGTGTGGGTGATGTTGATTTTTTTTATTTGTGCACAGGATTATATGTCGTAAGTAATTAAAGCTTGGACAACTTTGAAGATTTAAAAGATATGAACAAAATCTCATTTTTGGTCTAGAAATAGTGATGCAATCATGTTATTGACTATAAGTCATAAATCCAACAAATTGACCCTATCACCTAAAAAATAACTTGGAAAGAGATTTGGAAGATTCGCCCCAAAATCACAATTCACAAGTTAACATAACTGTACTAGTTTTTTGATTTCTAGGATTTTATATTCTAAAAAATAGATTTTGGTTTAGAATGCAATTTTTGGGCATAGTGTGCTTTATGAACTTCTTGTACGTGTGAAGAAGTCTTTAGCATATATCATTTGATTTGACATTGTTGTTACTTGACTTTACTTTTACTTGATTATATTGTTTAGAATTTTTATATTGAGGTTTTTCTTTATTTTGAGTTGATTTTATTTGCTTCTATTATTTAATTAATCAACCAATATTCCCGTTACTTTGTAGTTTCAAATAAACTACGGTCCGAACATCCTACCCCAACACACGCACACACACACAATCACACACACACAGACATATACTTGTAAGTGTAAATTAAATGTACATCAACGCATGAATTGACAATACCACATACATACACGTGCACATATTCATTTACTAGTATGTACATTTTGTGTTGTTTAAGTATTTGTATACATACATATATAATATAACCTTTGATCTATTATTCGATAAAATTTATAATTGAATGCATATTGAGATGTTGCACATGGTAAATTTATTTATAGTCAATATTACAAATTTATAGATGTAGTATGTGGACATAGTATTTTTTTAATACATGAAAATGATAAATTGTACTATTAATTTATAATTATTTTTGGATGCAAAGTTTGTGGATTCATCAAAGAGATAATTTGTGTTTTTTACTAATGTAAAATATTGTGAAATAATTATTATTCATTTTTAGTAATTTATAATTTATATGACTAACATAGACTTTATTAAAATTGTAGACTTCTTTTACATTTTGAAAGGAAGTAGATGGTGAGATATTTTACTTCATTCATAAAGGTGGAGATTCAAGAATAATGATGGTTCAATTGAATATAAAAGCAGTCATACCAAATTTATTATTCTTTATCATGACATCATGTTTAACTCACTTATTAGTCAAATATGTGCTGAGATGAGCATGGAGTTAAATTCATTTGATATTTATTTCATTGTAAAATTTATCTTTCATGTATGCTTTCACTTGAAGATGATACATCCATGGAAACTATGTTATGCTTTAATGAAATATATTATCGTATTTATCTGACCCTAATTACTACTGTAAATGAAGAATTCTTTCAAATAACAAGGTAATATATTGTATATTTTTATAAATGTAATAACAAATATATGTTGTTTAGTGTGAAATTCATAATAAACAACAAGATAATATTGAAATTAATATGTATTTTGAAATTCATTTAATTATCACGTGTATACATCCTAGTTGGTTTTCATTCTATATATAGTAAAAGTGCATGTGTTATTGCATCTACACAAAGGCAAAATCAAATACATTGATTTAATATTTATGATTTTTCATCAAGATGTACTTAAGTACATGGCTCTACACTTGAGGTAACTCGGTATGATAATGCTAGTCAAGTCAAACATTTTCAAGTACAAGTAAATTTCATGATGCAGTTTACTTATGTCCTTAGCTAGAATATTTAAATATAAATTTAAGAGGAATTGCCATATACATATGAGTATGATCTACAATGTTATTGACTGTTCTTAAAAAATTACTAGTCAAACAATTAAAAATTCTAGAAATGTTCAAGAGCATACTTGTAATAATATTCATAATCATTCTTTTGAGGATATTATTGCATATATGCCTATTGTTTGACCTAATAGATCATCAGATATCATTGACAATATTATCCAATCAACTTCAAATTATCTACTAGGGAAAATATGTAAGGATTTTATTTAAAATCATGGATTAAATTTTTTTTACAATCAATCATGGTATGTTAAAGACATGGCAAAATAATGTATATTTGGAGTTTCATATAATTATTATAAATTGTTACTTTGGATGCGTGAACATATTGTTGAAACAAACCCATGAAGTATTGTAAAGTATACTCATTCAAAAGATGAGTTCTGTGTAACTTTTCATTACCTATTCTATATATATTCGAGGTTTTTTTATGGGTTATCGATCAATTATTGCCATGCACTTTTATTACATGAGTGGGCCTTGTAGTGTAGCTCTTTTCTATGCAACAATATTTGCTACGAATAATTTGATGTTTCCTTTAGTTTTTGGGGTGATGGCTTCATAGAATTATTATAATTAATTTTTGTTTTTAGAAAATCTTAAAATAGTTATTAATGAAAAAATGATATTATATATCTGATAGACATCCACCTCTTTTGCATCTAATTTCACACTTTTTTGGTATCTAAAATTTTGCATATTTTTATTTTCATTTAAAAAAGAATTTTGATAGTTATTTGGATAGACATAAATACTAAAGGGAGAACTGAAAAGGAGAATATTCTAATTTGGCTTAATCGTATTGCATATATAAGGTTGGATTGTGATTATAATATAAATTGGAAAAAGTTTAGAAATTTTAATAAAGATTTAATAACTTAGGTTGAATCAAATGAACTATAACACTGTGTGTTGTCTAAGCCCCCTCCCCCCGAAAAAAAGACGGGATAATAATTTATCTTGCATGATCTTCTAATTTTTGGGTTTGTGTGGAATAATATTATTTAGTTTGTAGTTTTTTAATAGAGCATTTGACAAAGTTAAGGGTGATGTTGGTTAAGCATAAGGAAGAGACAAGTAGTTGGAAGGGAATTATTGACCCTAAAATTGTAGATCATATAATATTAAATATTTTCAAAGAGAAATAATTACCAATTTCTCAATTTATGAATGATATTTTTGGAGTTTCCATTAGGCTGATTTACGTTAATGGTGATATTATTAACATAAAGTGTACTTATAAATGTTGGAAAATATTTGGTATCCATGCGAGCATGGTATGTGCAGTATTACTATTAATTAGTCAATTCATGGTATGTGCAGTCTACTATAAATGTTGGAATAGAGACACATGACATACTATCAATTTGTCATGATGGTATTGTCCATGATATTTTTGGTTGAATTCACTTCTCTTTACTTCTTTCTAAGTCCAAATGTCCGCTAGGAAGACTACGAAAAAATTGCCTTGAATCTTAGATCATGAACAAACAAACAATATATTATTCTAGATGCAACAAGGAATGACACAATAAAAAAACTTGCAAAAATGTTATGGTCTGATGTTTTCATTTATTTTTATTATTGTATTATGATTTATCTTGTGTATCTTATACTTATATCATTTTGTTGGATATTGTTTAACTTGTAATCATTTATGCATTTATCAAGTTTTTATTTTTATTGCATATTATTTAAATCATTATCATTTATTCATACGTAAGATTTGTATTGTTGTTGGATATTGTATAATTCATATATTATGAAAATGATATTTTGATTTTAACTATAAATAACTTTTTAAATAAATTCATTTGGTTGAAATACATGTAAATTTTAAAATAAATAATAATATTTTTGTGTAATAAATTTTTATTTCTTTAAAAAATAATTTGCTAAAATATACATGTGATATTGTTTTATCTTACAAAGAAAAATCTCTAAAAATAAATTTTAATTACAAAATAAAATTTGTACCCATATATTTATATGCAATACATGATATTTATAATAAATAATACATGTTTATAATTAATTCATTAATTACAAAAAATTACATGGTCATCCTTTTACTTAAAAAAAAAAATAACTATTGAAAAAAACAAATTCATATATGATGTATGATCATTTATTTATTTTGAGCACAATTAATTATTTGGAAATAAAAACTTATATATCTATATGGTCATCTATTAATTTTGAACATAATAAAAAAATATTATTTATTTACATTAAACTCAAGGCATATTTTGATATGCACTACATTATATTTTGTTAAACATAAAAGTAGATATTAATCTCAACATAATGTTTTTAAAAAAATATTATTTACAAAAACATAAAAAACATTATCTATTTATGAACAACATTTTGTTTGAATATTTATATAACTAATTGTTATTTATGTCACATGCACCAAAGTCTTTTTGGATCAATATTCTTGGACCATGAGAAGAGTTGTGTCACATTTGTTTTGATGAATATATGAGAACATTGATATGTATGTGAATATGGTATTGTGTGATTTTGAAATTGTTGTGATATGTATGTCATTTATAATTATGATATATATATGTGTGTGTGTGTGTGATTTATAATTATGATATTTAGTGATTTGGAATTATGGTATGTATATCTCAAATTGTGTGAAGTCTAATTTGCATTACATAAATATAAATCACATAATAAGGTGATTTATCATAATGTGATATATATTTTAACATGAATAATGTTTAAATATGGTATTCTATTGGAAATATTAGTTTTATATATTATTTGATTTTGAAATTCATTTGTGACATATATTTAACAATCTATTGTCATATGTTATGTTGAAATGAAAAACAAGATGAGTTTTGTCATTTTATGAAACATATGATAATGAGTAAAGAATGAATTTTAAGACAAGTAAATTTATTACAACATATATTGTTCATATAGTTTACCATCTAATAAATTGACAAAAAATGATTTTCATTGATGGTGGCAATTCAACATTAGGCAATAAGATTTTGGTAAAAAAAATATAAACTCACTTACAGTATCTTAAATTAGGTACCATGTAAATTAAAAAAAGTATTTATAATAAATATTTTTCTATGGAAATTATTGAATACGTACATATATTATACCATGTGTATATACATAATATAATAGACATGTATATAGTAATATGTGTGTGTACGTGTGTATGCACTACAAGAAAGAAGTAAATTAGTAATGACTAAATCTATTTCTAATTACATTGCAATCTACAATTAGCAATAAAATTAGAAAAGGAATTTTTTTTTTCTAAAAAGATCCTTTCTAAATTTTAGAAATATAATTTATCATTTATCTGGGCATTTCTAATTAGTGTGATGCAACATTTCCATTTCTAAACAAAGCAACGAAATCAGGTTCTCTATTTTTGTTTCTATTACAATACTAATACAGTGACAAAATAGAAATGCTATTTCTATTTCTAAATTAGTTTTGAAATTGAAATGTAATTTTCTATTTCTATTTTTAGCAACAAAATATTTTCTATTTATTTCCATTTTCGTATGCTATTTAACTTTTAAAAATGCATACAAAAATATATAATATCCAATAACAAACATCAAACTTCAACCATGTCCATTACACATATATTACATAGAAGAATATGAAGACAACGACAAAAAGTCCAACACAATGAAGTTCCTTAAAAAAATGCCATCAACAACATAAAAAATAGCTAAGACTCATTATTGATATGAGTATTCTTTTTCAGAGATCTAGATGTATCTTCTTCAGAATATTGAAAATAATATAAAGCCATTGCTAACTTGCACATAATTTTCTCAATCTTTAAAATATTCTATTGTATTTCATCCTTTTTTTCTGACTTTCTTCTTCTCTATTTTGTTTATCTTTCAATCTTTTTTGCATCTCTTCATTATTGTGTTGTATCTCTTTATTTTTTCTTTGTAAAATATCTAGAATTTCCTAGATCTCCGCCTGCAACCGCTCATCAAAAAATTATTGTAATTGGAAGATGAAGATGACGAGCTCAATATAGAACTTGGATAAAATTTAAATGCATGGGTACCAAGACTATACACTCGCCATTTTTTAGCTCCACTTTTACGGCGTGAAGGTAAATATGTGCAACATCAATCTTTAGAGCCTATATAGAATGATCTATCACTTGAGATGTAATAGCAACCATATTATCCTCAACTTCCATCAATTATACAATACAATATATCATTGTATTTTAAGAGAAGAAATATAGTAAGAACATCAAGAATTTGCAGGTTAATGCATGAAAGCAGCATACATCTCCAACATCTCATTCGTGTAATTACTACAACTCACATGTTAGTAAATTATAGAATAAAATTAGTAGATAGGTCCTAACATAACATTTGATGCTAGTTTCATAAAACTAGGTTTAAACCATCATATAGCACACATCTCATGAAACTAGAAATAGCCTCAAGGTAATTTATTAACTAATGACATAGCACATGAGACTAGCACTTGAAACTAGCATCAGCACACAACACACAACACATTAAACCAACACATGAAACCAACACATGAGACTAGCACTTGAAACTAGCATTGGCATACAACACACAACACATGAAACCAAGACATCAAACTATCAATAACATACTAAATATTAGGATAAAATTGAAGTAAGTCATTATAGTTATTGTGTCCATATATAAATACTCATCAGTACTAATAATAAATATAAAATACTATACATGAACAATTAATTGTCGTGGTTGCCAAAAATTTAATTTTTTAACATTTTATTCATTATCATATTACAATTCGCATAACACATTGAAAGTAAAAAATGAGAAACTTACATCAATATTATTTGACTACTTGTCTACAAAGGATTCATCATTCTTCTTGTGCATGTACTTTAATACCTCAAATGGTGTTGGTGGACATGTTAACTTAGCCTCCTGAAAATAAATAATATTAACCAATGATATAAATGAAATATTATCATTAATTTAGTATCATTTGCAAACCACCAATATTGATAAGTCATTTTCAAACCACCAATATGTTTGGTAGGTTCTGATTATTTACCTACTTTATCTAATCAATAATTTTATGATGCTATGTGAGACAAGTCCTTGAACTCTTTATAATTCCAATATTCCCACTATTTTATCAAAACATATAGATGAATACTAGACACATTATTTCATGTATCCTTCACATCGATCAACAAAATGTTATTTCATTTATATTTTTTCTACAAAAAATAGAACAATATATTGTGATACATTAATTTTGTAGTTTTTAATAATAAAACAATTTCACAATTAGCTACATGCATTAGATTGCACTTCAAATTCTTTCAAATAATATTCTTTCATATCTGAGGCACTTTGCTCTACTTCATATCATTCTCATATAATTTCTCTTTAAATTATTCGGTTGTACGAAAAGTAAAATGTATAAACTAATAAATAATATAATATTAGCACATAATATACATATAAACAAAAAAACACCCATACTTCTATAACTAATTAAGTTGATATTTTCTTCATTTAAATTATTACTCCAAAACTAAGCAATGCAAACATAATTTTAATTCTCAATGATAATGATGAATCAATAACAAAATCATAGATAGTTATTCATAAAAATGTCTAGATTTAAAAAAAACATTTGAAATATCATGCATAATTCTAAAATAAATTAATTACAAATGAAAAGAAAAAAAAACTAATCATGCATGAAGTAATAAATTTATGTAAGCTAAGTACTATTTATTGTCAAGATTGGGTTGAATGAAGATTTCAACATAACTTTGCATGCAAACCATGGATTTTGAATATCCAATTATTGTCAATGTTGTAGTAGCATCACATGTATCTCCTAAAATATGTGGGAGGGAGCTAACATTACTAGCTAGTACATAATAAGACAAAGATGAAATGTCATGGTAGAGAATATGTGTGTGTCAAGATGAGGTGATGCCAACATGTCCTCTATACATGTAGGTGAATGTGGAGAAATATTTATAGTGATGTTGTCACTAAATAAATGTTAAATTCCTCCTCCATGAACCATTTGTTAACTTCCTCTATCTCTCCCCAAGTATTGAGATCATCAGTCACTTAAATGGTTACCTCTCATACCTAATTCAATTTTCATAAACACTGAAACATTCAAAGATAACAAATAAATATAATGAATATGTCATACTAAGAAAACATCATGACAAACACATTCATATTTACATCTATAAATTTTTTTTTAATTGAACAACCAAAATATAACTATTACAAAAGAATAATATAAGTTTACATCAAAGTTACAAAAAGTCTAATCATCATTAGAAATATCAAATAAATCATCTCCATCTAAATATTCATCCTTATTTGATTGTGCAATTAATTTTTCCTCATTGTCTTTTTCAAAATGTACATCATCAATGTCTATATAGTTTTAATCTTCACCAATAAATGTTTCAATCTCATCATCTTCCACATGATTGATTAGATGAATTTCTACAATATTCTTTTGAAATATAGGTACAAGCAATGGTGTGACTATGACATCTATTTCAAGAACTTTCACAGCTAATCTAGTTTTATTTTATAAATAGCCTACCAGTCACAGCTGATCTACTTGCACTGCAAGAATGAATGGATCATACTTATGATAATATTTCATATGGTGCACATCTACATTATTGTATTGATAATAAATTATAATATCCACATTTGGAATGAGATCAAACCACTAATACTTAAAAAGAATTGTCCTCTTAATTAGTAAAGCTAGATACTCCAAGTATAGAAATTTAATCAATTGACCATGAATGTCAATATTAGATATAGTAGAGTTAGACCTTATAATGTAAATACCACTATTCATTGCCACTTTATTTGAACCACATTTCAAAGTATAAAATTTGTATCTATTTACATAATATATAAGATATGTATGTAAACCTTAAAATGACCATTTTGCAAGATTCTTTAATTATCAATTAGAGATATTTGATGATGAAAAATATCTTAGTGATAGTGCTCCATGCCTATCGCTTGGATATGATATTTTGACTATTTGTGAGAATTAATTATTATAATGATTTATATGTTTATTATATATAATGTTTTTGAATAATATATTTAATTATTATAAATATCCCTAATCGGTTAAAATATTGTATTTAATCAGTTGATTATAAAGGGTATATTTGAACATAATAAAAATTATATAGTAAGATATGAGCGATAAAGATGAAATTTGTCTCTCTTATTATAAGAGAGATATCTCTGGGTCCCCTCGATAATTGAGACTGAGAAATACATGGCTATGCTCAAATGAATTGATGAAGATCAAAATCATATGTTTAGTCAGTCTAATTGGGTTTCTAGTAATCAAAAATAGAATGATATATGGTTGACTTTGTTCATGCCTTATATTCTATCAATATATCTTGAGACAAAAGAATTATGTCATTAGTTATATTAATATTATCTCGGATCATGAGCTTTTTATTTAACTTGGGTGGTCATAATATCTTATTAGAGGCCACTTACGACTTATAGGATCAAAATGTGATTAAGATCTATTGCTAATGTTAATTAAACCTATTAGGTCACACATTAAGAATGAATAATAATGGTTATAATTTTTAACTCTTTACTATAGTAATTTAAAATGATGAGATTATTTTAAATTAGAAATAATAATTAGTTGTTATTTAAATTCAAATTTAATTTTGAGAAAATTTAAATTTATTATTTAAAAAAATAATTTATCTATTATATTTTTTTATTGGATAAGGAAATAATTTATAAAGAGGTTTTTAAAAGAGATTTAAATATATAATAATATATAAATTCATTTCCTTATCTGATAAGAATTTGAATTTAAATTATTATTATTTAAAAGAGTTTTAAAAATATATAAATATAAAATTTATTTTTGACTTAAACCCTAACAGACTTTTACATATTTTTCTTAGAGAATAACCAAAATAGAGAGAAGGAAAAGAAAACCCTAATTTCATTTTGAGATAAAAATTCGAACTAGTATTCAATAAAATCATACATTATTTGTTCGTATGTGGATACTTGTAAAGGGTGATCACTTTTTAGAAAGACAACACCTTTGAAGATCCAAATAAATCAAGACGCAAATTTTGAAGGCTTGATGAATCAATCTACAAGAGATAAGTTTCATTCACCACTCATTTAGTTTTTATGAAACATATGTGATCCTTGGAGGGTTAAGGGATAGAAATTTTAATTTCACTGCATATATGTTCCAATCAGATTGGATATTCTACACATAACCCAACAATATATACCTAAATAAGAATAAAAATTAAAGTCAAACTAATATACACTGCACATTATTTTATTAGAAAGAACCATGATAAGTTATATACTTATAAATTTCTCAAACCAAGATGCAAAATCTTTGTCATGCTTAGCATCAATCCCAACATCATTAATAAGCAGTTCTCTTACCCTAATTTCTTATCATAAATTCTACAAAAATAAGATTGAAATTATTTTGAATATGAACATAGGCATAGTATATCACATACCATGAGAAAAAAACGCCAATGTAAAATTATTATAAATCTTATTTAATATAAGGTTTAACTCACTCATAGTTCAACAAGATATATGATTGTGCAACATGATATTCTTGGTTATCCAAATAATATCTTAATTTTCTATACCATATGATCGACCCACATGGGTAAAGATAGAAAGCATATATTCTTCTTTTAATCCATCTCTCATACCATAATCATTATTTCATGATATTTTGTTATGCAAAGTATACACTCGTGGCTAAACGTAATATGCACAAAATGATGAAACTTCTTCAACCAAGTAGGTATTATATTTCGATCCTTTGACTTTGGCTTTATTTTAAATATTATTTTTCAATTTTCTAAGATATCTAAAAAAATTCTTCATTAGAATAATATTTATTTGTCAGATACAATAAAATTTTTAGATGATGAAATGAAAATTATATAACCGATAAAATGGATACATTCATCTATATTATATAAAGTTGCTATCATGGATTCATAAGGTAAGTTGATTATAAACTCAAGTTTGCATAAAATTATGGGTATATTATTTTATAATTTCTCCATTTCTTCTTTTTTCAAGATATTACCAGTGAGATTCTTAAAAAAAATATTTATTTCAGTCAAAGCTTGCCCAATATTTTTTAGAAGTAATTAATGTAATGCTATGGGTATTATTAGCCTCTACATAAATACATGACAGTCAGGACTTTTCATCCCAAATAACTTATGATTCTTCATATCAATACATCTTCCCATATTAGATGCATATCCATCAAGGAACCTAATCTCTATCAGCCATTTGCACAAAGCTTTCTTTATATCCTTGTCAAGACAATAAAAAACCATAAAAAACCCATTCATTGATTCATTCCTATGTAACTCTAGATGTAAACAGAACTCTTTTAAATCCTTTCTTGATTTGGCATTGTATTTTGTTTTTCCTTATACATTCATGATAGTATTAAAAATATTATTAAAAAAGTTTTTCTTAATATGTATCATATCTAAGTTATGCCTAATTAGGTTGGTTTTCTAATAAGGCAAATCCCAAAAAATACTCTATTACTTCCAACCACATTGATAATCTTTGAAATTTGTGATTTTAATGTAGTTAGCATTAATTTTTGTAATGTTTTTAAGCCATATCTTTCAATTACCTATAATATTTATACACTTGAGGTCAAATGTGATACACCTTTTACAACTAATTGCCATTTCCTAAATATATTTATATTTTTTCCAAAATAGCTATTTTCATTTGTAAGAACTTATGATAGTTATCAAATCAAGAAATCTTTCTACCTTTACTCATAGAAAACACATCAAAGTTCTCAATGTAGTAAGGATAAACTAATTTTCTCATAGTATTCTATCATGAGAATATTGAATATCCTGAAACATTACTTATAGTCCATGTAAGTGCTACTCATATCTAAAACATCTGCTTTCTATATATATCATATATTTCTACACCCTAGTCTAACAAATTCTTTAGCTCCTCGATAAGGAATTACAAAAAAATATCCAACTTGTCTATTGAATTTTTCAGACCAGGCATGATAACACAAATATATATATATATTCATCTTTCATACACATCCATAATGGTAAATTATATGGTAAACAATCACTAGCAATGAAAAGTATAATTTCTCTATTGGCCAAATCTTTGTAATCTATCTTTGTATAGTCATAATCTAATATTTTGACTTTCAACAATAAAAGATAGATGAAGAATCTGAGCAATATTGCATCATGCCTTCTTTTATAATGTGCTCTTTATGCCAACTCATATCATTAGCTGTGACATCATATACAAATAATTTTTGCAAATGAGGAGTTAGTAGAAAATAAATCATCTTTTTATGAGCAACATTTATTTTTTGCCTTTTACTTGTATTATGTTTTTTATACCAAAAATAGTTACAAAAATTATAAGTAATTACTTTACTATCTTCATCTTAATATATCACGCAATAATAAATTTTTGATAATTTTCGATATGCATACCCAGGCCTTACATTAACTTCTTTGTACTTTAAAAATATCTATCATTATATTATTTTTTAGTAACAATTCTGATAATAACTTGCCAATTTCAATAAATAACCTTTTTGAAAATGATGTTTTGCCTATAATTCAATAGTTTGGTCATCACATATAACTTTGAGTGGCCAAATAAATTACCAAGCCAAACCTTTTCTTATGATACTTTTAGCATTCCATAATTTTTTTTGTTGCTAGTTTTGGGATATTGTTAGTGACATTCAGATTGAAGGAATGATTAATAACATGCTTTACCATGACTTCACATGTATTGTTGGGATAGACATATTTCTTTACAATATTTGAATCAAAACTTATATATATATATATATAATATTTTGTTATTTGTGGCATAATTATTTCTTCATATTTTTACCAAACATGATATTCTTTAATAAATTAAATTTTTATAAGATGGAATCACATAGTGTCCACATCTTGAAAACTCATTTATGATATTATGATCATTACACGGGCATCTTATGTTTGTTCTATCCATTAATTAATGGTATTTTTTAGCAAACACAATAAATTTCTCAATTTTCACTATGAACTCATCAATCAAAAACTCATTTATTAATCTGACATTCATCCATTCATGATCTGTTCATATAATATTTTCCATTCATGTTACATATAATACCTATGTATATTTAATAATAATAATATAAATAATTATTTATATACTAAAATTGTAGTCACTTATTTATGACATTACATTTAATATAAATATATTGCATTTAATGTTGAAAGATACATTATCATATAAGGATAAAGGTTTAATGATTTTGTATATTATTTTGTTTCTTATTAAATAAAAAATTAATAGTATCTTTAACCATTTATTTAATTGGTTTGGAAGCTACAAATTTTCACATATGAAATTTTGTAATTTGTTTCTATTTCTAATATTGGATATATTATTTTATAAAATTATGTTAAAATTTGGAGACTTAATCTTATATTGTTAATATGTTCTTACAACTATATCTTGCATAATGAGGGCAACATATATGATAGTAGTTAATTGGAACATGAATTGATTATCAATACTATCTAGAGTGAAAGAAGTTCCTATCCCATTCATGCCTTTTAGAAGAATATCAAACTCATTATTTTAATTATGAATTTATGTATGATAATGGAATGTAAAAACTACTAAATAAACAAATACATTATAATGAGATATTTTTTATACAATGTGGGGGTATGATAAGAAACACAAATCACAAATACTCCATCACAACTATATATTTATAAATTACATATATAATTAAGATGTATATACAATAAAAAGGGATATTGTTCTCGTATTAGTGTAAATTGTCATTGTATGAAGTTGGAAAACCATTTATATAAATTATCATAGCACAAATATACATAAAACAAACACACATCACTATCATTGTGTGTTATGAAGGATTAATGCCAACATCAGTTGTTATCAGTAATATGTGTTAAGTATATCAACATAGGGAAACATGTGATATATAATTATTATAATTTTCTGAAAAGTAAGATTGCTTCTTAAAAAATAAAAACATTCAGTTATTTCAATTATTAAGATTATAAATTATACTCGTAAGTAGAATCATATCAATGTTGATTTATTAATGTTTATGTATGTTATAAAAATATAGAGGAAATAACAAATATGTGTATACACATAAATTTATATACTTATTGTGTGTGTGTGTGTGTGTAATTTTTTTCAAATAAGTTACAAGTATACACAGCATAAGTAGAATCATATCGATGACTTGATTTTCTTTGTAAGTTATATTGATATCATCATTATATTTTTATGTTATAGTGATGTCATCAATAACAAATAATATAAAAGCATAGCAACAAGTATGCACTCCATAAGTAAATGACAAGCAAATACCTAATAACCATAGTACAACTTCATTCTAAGTTTATATTCCAATTTGTATATCATATAAATGTTGTCAAAAATTTTGATGCAAAAGAGTTTAGCGTTAAGGTTTAAGTTTGATTTTTTTAGGCCTTAAGTTTGATTGTTGTCATTTTGTTTATATTTTTTATGTAATATAAGATCATTGACCATGTGGATTCTCATCGTTGAGTTAGTGTACGTTAAGATGGAATTGTCAAGGTACATGACATGGATACCATTTATATGAACATTTTCATATACTTATATATTTTTGACATGGTATGAGAGCTAGGGATATGTACACCATAAAATACAAAAATAAATAATGGTGTAGCATGTGTCTACTACACAATATGGTCAATTATTAATGAAAATATTGTACATTAAGATTTTATTGTACATTATGAGTGGTGTGGTGTATTTATGGTGTGTTAATGAAATTTTATATGAAAAATTTCATCTAAATATGGGCTATTTCTGAAAATCAAAATGGAAAATTTTAAACCCTAACATGTAAACCAAATCACAACAAAATTAGAAAACATTCATGCAAGAGGTTGCTTGTAACAAGAATATCAGCATGCAATGTAAATAATAAGATATATTGTACATTGTGTGAGTATTTTAGATGATAGAGAAATATATACTTACTGCCAAGCTTAGACACCCTCACGATGATGCTAGATTAATGTGGGGGACGAATAAATATTATGTAACACGATGAATGATGAACAAGTCTATGACTACAACCATTGAGGAGGACAACGTCAAGGAGAAAGATGGGTGTTGCTGCTTAATTTTCCCAACACCTATTTTGAATATCGAAAGGAAGTAATATTGTTTGGAGAATTTCAAAAATATTCATGAACGTCATATAGCGATGGAATAATTTTCTGTTTAAAATTCAGTGACGGAATTGAATTCCATCGCCAAATTCAAAAATAGATCTTATATATGTTTCTAAACAAATTGAAATTGAATTAAATTTCATTTCAATTTTTAGAGAAGTCATTACTTTTAATAATAAATATATCTAGAAATAGATTTTTCCATTATTAAATGTCATGCAACTTTACTGACTAACATTGCTGCATGAAACTAGCAATTGAAAATTAAAACTTTTTCAATTTTCATCTCTAATTCCATTTCCATTTTATCTCAAATTATTCGCGACTTGAAATAATGATGAATTTTTCTTATATTTCTAAATTTTATAAAAAAATTTTCTTTCTATTTCTAATTCATCTCTATTCCATTTCTAACTTTAGAAATGGAAATGGGCATCTCTATTTTTCATTTATATTTTGATATTTTGTTGTAGTGATATGTGTATATAGTATATACCACCATATCTATTTGTATATTATTTTCAATGCAAATTAATATATACATGTGTGTGTGACGTTGTTAATTTTTTTTTCACAAGACGTATTAATTTTTATTGAAAACAATACAATCTTATCTATAAATATATATATATACACTTATATGTCTATATATACATATATTTTCAAGTAGTATATATGTCTCTATGATTATATATGTCTATATGTATATATATATACTATTTGAATATATGTTTGTATAAATAGATATTTAAGTATGTATATACGTATCTGCATATAAAGGCACAATTATACACATGGAATATGTGTGTGTGTGTGTGTGTGTAATAGTGTGTATGCACGTGCATATATATGCAAAGTAGTGTATGTGCACATATATATGTATATACATATAAATACAAGTATATGCATAAATGGATATACATGTATACACATATATTTACAAGTAAATATGGAGATATATGTATATATATACACATCAATGTGTATTCATATAAATTTATTTACATATATCAATTTTAATATGCATATATATACACATCAATGTGTATTCATATAAATTTATTTACATATATCAATTTTAATATGCATATACATGTAAATATCAATGCTAATTTTGAGAAAAGAAATGCGTACACATCAAATACGATACATGCTATTTTCACATACCCCAAATTGTTGTTGCATTAGAAAATTATGTTTTTGGGTATGAAATTCATGATAACGATTGGTATGCAATTGTTGTTGCTTCTCTCTAAATCTAGTAGATCTCCCATCCTTTGGAAACTATTTTACTTGGACGATGTCAAGTAAATTAGACAAAACAATGACAAATCATGAATGAGATAACTTGTGACTATATAGCCATACCTGATTTCTTCCTCCTGGGAAATTCTTGGACCATTGTTTGGTTCTCATGACCACAGAAATATGTGCGCAAGAGAAGAAAGTTCCCTTCAAATTTTATAACATGTGGCTCTCGTACAAAGAGTTCACTCCCTTGTTACATAGTATTTGGAAAAGAAAGATCCAAGGGTCTAATATATTTCAGTTAAACTAGAAGTTGAAACTTTAGAAAGAACATCTTAAAAAACTAAATGAAAAATATGTTTGGCATATTAGTGCAAGAGTCTCACTTACATGAGATGCCCTTCATACTCTTCATAGTAAGACTTTGCAATGCCCATCTTCAAGCTTAAAAGATGAGGAATTGACTTTAAAAGTAAAAGTGAGAATGTTGGAAGAAGCTAACTTATTTTTCCTTAGACATGTGATGGTAATTAAGGAGGATGAAAAGTTCACCATGACTCATGAAGATATAGTATAAGCTTTTGTTTCATACTATAAAGATCTGATGGGCTCTTCCAAAGAAAGGAATGATATTAGTGAAGGGATCATAACAAAGGGTAGAATACTTCACCAAAGAGATCATAAATTGCTCTCATTACACTTCTCTCTAGATGAAATCAAGAAGGCATTATTTAGTATGAAGGATTCTAAATTTTCTAATATTGATGGATACATAGCTGAATTCTACAAGATCTCATGGAACCACATCGGAAGTGATGTTGACGCATCATACATAGCTTCTTTCATTCTAGAAAAATGATAAATCAAATTAATCATGCATACATAGCATTGATTCCAAAGACAACACATGCCTCAATAGTCAAACATGTGAGTTAAAGCACATTAAATTAATTATTTGGAGTTTTTTCTATCATTGAGGCAAAGCTAAATGTGAAAAAATTAGCATGACTCATGAGAAGGAAGTTTAGAAGATACAACTCGCTTGATAATTTCTCTTGTCATTGGAATAGAAAATTCTAGTACTATGTGATAATCAAACCATATATATAAATATAATATCTACAATGACCCAAAATGTGTATCTATGAATAACTAATAAAGTGAGGAGATTAAATTTCATACTCTTAGTAATTTATGGGCTGCATTCAATCATAAGCAAAAGAACACTTTGGGAAGGGCTAATAGATGAAGTAATAGTAGAATCCTTCCTATGGGTGGTTATATAAAATTTTAACTCTCTTCTCTCGATGCCAGACAAAGTGAGAAGAAAAGTTGTTAGTAATTATGAATGTCAGGATGTCTCTAAATGTTGCTCTACTATAAATCTAGTGGATCTCCCCTCTTCTAGAAACTATTTTACTTGGACAAATGGTAGAATGTCAAGTAAATTAAACAAAGCAATGAAGAATCATGAATGAGATAACTTGTGACTAAATAGCCACGCTCAATTTATTCCTCCTAGGATATTCTCGAACCATTGCTTAGTTCTCATGACCACATAAATAGAAGCACATGAGTGGAGAGTTCCCTTTAAATTTTGTAACATGTGGCTCTCGCACAAAAGCATTTGGAAAGAAAAGATCTAAGGGTCTAACATATTTTAGTTAGCCCAGAAGCTGAAACTTTTGAAAGAGACTTTTAAAAAACTAAATGAAAAATATTTTGGGCATATTAGTGCAAGAGTCTCACTTACAAGAAATGTCCTTCATACTCTTCAAAGTAAGATTATGCAATGCTTCTCTTCATGATTGAAAGATGAGGAATTGACTCTAAAAGTTAAATTGAGAATGTTTAAAGATGTTGAATTATCTTTCATTAGATATGTGATGCTAATTAAAGATGATGAAAAGTTCACCATGACTCATGAAGATATAGTATAAGCTTTTGTTTCATACTATAAAGATCTATTAGGATCTTTCAAAAAAAGGAAGGATATTAGTGAAGGGATCATAACTAAGTGCATAATACTTCACTAAAGAGATCATAAATTACTTTTATTACACTTCTCTCTAGATGAAATCAATAAGGCATTATTTAGTATGAGAAATTCTAAATTCTCTGATCCTAATGGATACATGGCTGAATTCTACAAGACATCATGGAACAACATTAGAAGTGATGTTGTACACGCCATACATAGCTTCTTTCATTCTAGAAAAATGCTAAAGAAAATTAATCATGCATACAAAGCATTGATTCCAAAGACAACACATGCCTCATCAGTCAAATATTATAGGCTAATCTCATGTTGCAATTTGATTTATAAGCTTATAGCTTCAAGACTAAAAGTAATGCTTGAAGAAATAATAGTTCCATCCCAATGAGCATATGTGAAGGGAAGACTAATCTAAGATAATTTTTTTATTTCTCAATCATTAATTAGAAGATATCCAAGAAAGAGTATATCTCCAAGATGCTTTCTAAAGATAGATCTCTAGAAAGCTTTTGATATGGTAAATATGGAGTTTATAAAGGAAGTAATAACAAGCTTTAATTTTCCTAAAAGATTCATAGAGGTTATTTATGAGCGTGTAACCACGACCTCATACTTAATGGTCATAAATGGGTAGTTGCATGATTTCTTTAGAGGAAAAATAGGACTAAGGCAAGGAGACTCTCTTTCTACTTACCTTTTTACTTTATGCATGGAGTATCATCGAGACAACTGATTTAAGTAGTTAACTCAGAGGAATTCATATTCCATTCGAGTTTTGCTTCTTTTAAGATATCTCACCTAATTTATGCGGATGATCTAATAATTTTTTTTGAGGAGAATCCTTCTCTATTGATATTATTATGCATACATTAAATAACTCTACCATCATTTCTAGATTAAATGTAAACTCCTCCAAATTGAATATTTTCTTTGGAGGAGTGGAGTAAAATATAAAGGAGCACCTACTGGAAAAATCTAGTTTTATAGAGGGTATTCTCCCTTTTGTTGTTCTTGGAACTCTTTATTGTCTAGCCATCTTACTCATAATTTTCTATATTATTGGCCAAAATAACTTCATCCATTCATTAATGGGCTAGAAAATTTCTTTCTATTGTTGGAACACCGGAGTTGTTATAAATACGAGGAATAGAGTAATATTAGTTTTCAGTATTCCTCATTCCCATATCTATAATTAATGCAATAAAAAATGTATGCCAAAGATTCCTATGTGGAGGATCAAAAAACTGGAAGATACAAACCCAAGTTCTCTTGGGAAAAAACATGCATGCCCACATCTTGTGGTGGGTAGGGTATCCTTAATCTTTTTATTTGGAACAAAACTTTTTTTTTATCAAAATTCTTTGGAGAATCAATAGAAAAGAAGATTCACTTTGGATAAAGTGTCTTAGATATTTGGGACTACCAGATATCTAAGGTAGATCCACCATTTTGAAAATCCCCAATTTTAGTTAGGAATATCTTAATCAATAAAATAGGTACCAAAAAGTAAGTCAAAGAAAATATGAATAATTGAGGAGAAGGTGGAAGAATTATTTCAGATTCTTACAACTACCTAATTGGAAATACCATAAAAAAATGATTGGGCAAATATCATTTGGATGAAAAATAATGTGTCTAGATATGACATAAATCTATGGATTGCTAAAAGTGGGAAGCTGACAACCAAAGACTAATTATTCTCTGCACCCATAAATGTGAAATGTGAATTCTATACATGTGCACAATCTTTAGAATAAATTTTTTTAAATATTATTATTCCAAGAAAGAGTGGCATGAGCTAAAGATTTGGACATGAATTTGAGAAGATATGGACTCCAACCTATTGCCATTCAAAGAAATGAAGAAATATAGCGCAACAAATACACATTAGAAAAATTTTTAAAAAGTAGCATTTGCATCAGTGATATATTATATTTAGAGAGAAATAAATAGAATATATTTCGAAAGAAAAGCTCAAAATGCAGAATGTTAGTTAGGACAATTAAAACTTAGATTTATATTATCTTCAATAAAGAATGTAATAGTTTGAAGTTCTATTAGGATGTATAAAAAATTTTGATAAACTTTATTACATACCAAAAAAAAAAATTTTTTGATAAAAAAAAGAATTGGTGCAATTAGGTGGGTGTTGAAATGGTGTGTTTTATTTAACATGTTATGGGTTAAAATTCTAACTTGGTGTTTATCAATTAAAAAAAATTTAATTAATTTGTTTTACATTTTTATAATGGTTAACATGTCAATTCGTGCACACTTTTAATTTTATTTTTTTGAAAAATTACTTTTAAAATTATTTTATATTTATAGCAACAAAACACAAATTTATCTTAACAGTCATTTATTAACTAATAAATTATAGAAATAATAAAATTGGAGTGGATAAGTGTTATACGTATCCAATATACTACATATATACTAATATATTCAATAATTATTTATTCAATAACAAAATATCAAATCTAACGATTAAGGTGCTGTTTGATAATGCACTTAAAATCTTCAAACAATTGAAATTAAAATTTTCAAGGGTTTGAAATTTTAAGTGCATTTGATAAAAAAATATTGAGTTAAAAATTTAAAATTTTAAGCGAAAATTCTTTAAAAATTTTAAGTAGGTAGAAACCTACTTAATTTTGAAGGCTGAAAATTTTTAACAATTTTTTTTTTAAATTATAATTTTGTCCTTTATTTTTCATTTTTTTGTTTTATCATTCATGCTACAATTCAGTTTGTAAATCTGTCTTCTTCTTTTCATTTTTCTATCACCATAAACCCTAAACATAACCCTCTTTCATAATTAATATAAAGAGTAAATAGTAAATCAATTAGTTGTTCATTAATTTTTATTTTTATATTAAAAATTTAGATAGTTTTAAAGAATTTAAAATTTATTGGTTATTTTTTAAATATTTTTATTTTTTTTTGGATTTATAATTTATTTATGGATATGTCTTTATGAATTTTATTTTTTTTAATAATTAATAATTATAGTAAAAAAAATTTTTATAGAAATTCTATTTATGTTGAATAATATGAAATGTAATGATAATAATGATAAATATGTAAAATACATCTTTTAAGTATTCAGTATATAGTTTTATAATAATATATTTATATTCAGTATTCAATTAACATTAATTTATCAAATAGTTTTTCAATATAAATTTTATACATATAAAATTCAGTCTTAATTTTTTAGCACATATTTTTAGCATTTATTTTTTTTAAAGGTTTAACAAACGGGCCCTAAGTATTATAATGATACAACATATTTATAAAAAAAAAAAAACAAAAAAAAGTTAACCTACTACGATGTAAAAAACAATGGGGGATCAGAATCAGATCCCCGGGTTTTTTGAAAAAATACTCTCAAAATCTGTTAAGTACGAGCAAACCATTTCAGGCTATAACGCGGCTCTGCTCCATCTGGCGTCGGGGTCGGCATGGTAAAATTCCTCTCCACAGCTACATACTCTCTCATTCAGACCGCAAAACGTTTTATAAAAAAACCATGGGAGATCACCGGGCCTTGCTCGGACCCAGAATATCGGTCTTCCTTGCCCAACGCTTTGGAGTATAGAGCAAATTGCCCTGCCACAACGAAGCTAAAGGCCATCGTCCCCACATCCGACCCGGAAACCGTCTTCGACATAAAGTACTACACCCGCGATTCACGTCGCAACCGACCCAAGATAAGACGCTCTGTTCTGACGAAGGCTGATGTAGAGAACATGAAGGGTAGGGCCTTTAACATGTCAGATTTTCCTCCTGTTTATTTGTCCGAGATTGTTGAGGAACATCAGAATACTAAAGGCGGCGGGTACCAGTCATGAAATAGGCGAGGCTGTTAAATTTGAGTTCTGTCTGGATTATATAAAGATTGAGTATTTGGGTATGCTGTCTATTGAAGTTTAGTGTTGCTTTGGAGATGATGTGAAGCATTTGATCTGTTATTGGCATTAACTAAATTGACATGTTTGTTGGCTTTACAGGTGAGATTTGTTTGAGCCTTTACATTTGTAACTTCTATCGTCTATGTTCAAATTGTTAAATCTAGCATGATGTACTGTGAGAGGCCCGGTGTCTGTGGACTATCGTGTGATTTATTATCCTCCAGATGCATTAAACTAAATCTTGGTTTGATCAATTTCAATGGAATTTCTGTTGGAATCGCAGATTCTATTGTTGATATCTGTTTTGCTAAAGACTGTTGATTTCACTCTCTTTGCAGAATCTATCACGGATCTTGATCAATTTATCTCACAGCTTTCAATGTCGACATAATTGTGGCCTTGATATTATGCAGAATATGGTAAGCTGCTTGGAGATGAGGAATTCTTTGTTCAGCTAAGAACTAACTTGAATGATTTAGGGAGTAAGATAAGTCAGATCTAGTCGTCAAAATTTCCAATCATTCTTCGATGCCAAACCTTCATCTTGAGAAAGTTTTATGTTTGGATCAATGGATGTTCTCTAGTCTTGCATCTGAGATAACTTGTATTAGACAAGAGCTGTAATGCATATTGCCGTGGGCTAATGGAGATGCCATTGGGAGATCTAACAACTTAAATTCCTAAAATACTTTTAAGTTCCTCAAGACTTCAAGTTTAAAAGAATCATTAAAAATCAATTTTGCTTTTCTACTTCTCCTTGATCATTGCTAGCTATGACAATAAACAAACAAGATGGCAAAAAAAGTTATAATATACCTTCACAAAGAAAGAATGATTAGTAGTGGATTACTTAACTTGTAGAGGGAAGAATATTCAAAATTTGCAAACCATTGTTTATAAGCTTGCTTCAAACTATAAAAGATTTGTGAAGCTTGCACTCATTATTGTTAGAAAATTGAGGCTCCCCATCATGGTGAAGACTAGGAGGAAGGTGTTAGAGAATTATAAACTAAAATATTTAACATGGTGATAATAGATGTGAATGAGTAATTATGTTGTTTTGAATATATCTGATTGAGTTAGTTGTAGGCTATGTTGCACGGATACGCCACTGAACGGGCGTTTCCACGTGTCGGACACATGGACACGGTGACACGGTACGTGCACGCATCAGATACATGTCCGATACGCCACTTGGCATATCATTGACAAATTCCGTGTCCGATACGCCACGTGGCGTATCATTAGAGGTGTCAAACGGGCCGGCCCAGCACGGCACGGTCAGTTAAAGGCAGGCACGGCACGGCCCGTGGGCACGGCAAGGCCGTGCTGTGCCGTGCCCGGCACGCTCGGGCACGCCTTGCCACTCACAGGCCAGGCGAGGCGGCATGGGCGCACGACAGGGTAGGCGGGGCCGGTGCCGCAACGTGGGACCGGGTCAACCGGGGTTCGGGTCCCGGGAGGCCAGCCCTAAATGGCAGATTACAAAAATTTTTTTTTTTTAAATTTTTTTATTAAGTTACTGTATATACTTTAGAGTATTAGTAATAATTAAAAAATATAATTTTTTGTAAAAAATATAACATTTAAAATTAAATAAAACAAAAAAATATTAGAAAAATTTTTTTTTTTTCAATTAAGTTTAGCTTTTTTTATTATTATAATTTATTAATTATATATTAAAATTTAATGTTATTAAATTTTAAAATAAAATTTAAATGGTAAAATAATAAATAAATACATTAAGTTAGTAAAAATTTTAATTAAAAAAAAATTAAACTACACAAATGAAAAATTACCATTAATGCTTTTGAAACCAATAGTCCGAACAAAACAAGTATAAGTTTCAACATAACCTATGGTACAAAGTACAAACAAAGCGTAAAAATAAAATAAATAAAAAAACATCGAAAAAAAGAGTAGATGAGCATCAATCGTCAAGCGGCATATCATGAGAATCATCAGCCGCAACATCAAGATCAGTATCATATGGGTCATCATCATCGGCAATCAGCTCCTCAGCCATCGTAGTGGATGTGGATGCGACTGCAGTGTCTGTCACAGTCCCAGCTTCAGCACGATCACTGATGCTAAATCTCGATTCCTCCCAATCCTTCAAACATGCCAAGGCCTCAACCATATCTGGACGTAATCTCGATCTCCTATTCGAAATCACGTTCACTGCAACAGAAAAAACAGACTCCGATGCTACGCTCGACATCGGAGGAATCAGTAGATCCCGTGCCATCCTAGATAGCACGGGATAGGCGGACTCATATGATTTTCACCACTGTAATAAATCAAGATTCTTATTGTCAGAAGGTGATAGGATTGAACAATAATCGGTATCTAAGTACTGAGACAGCTCGCTCCTATGTGAAGGTCCACCCCTACGTTTTCTCCTCGCTAGGTTAATGGAATAATCGTCATCTCCGAACAAGGTATCAGTGTCCGTACTCACAGTCTCACCACCACCACCACCATACCTAGTATCGTAGTATGTGAACATGTCTGTCAACTTCTCGTAAATGAACCCTTCTGGTGGCTCTTCTAGGTTCATGCACGAGGAAATGAAAGTCAGGGTGTTTTCAACCCCTTCCACCTTAGCCCTAGGGTCCATGCATGCTGCGAGGCAATAAAGAGATGAAATGGTGGACCAGTACTTCAAGTACTTGGTCTCCATCTCTGCAACCATATGGCTAAGCGTCGGGTCCGCTCGATACTTCTTAAACATGCTACTAATGTTGCATATGCAACAAAGTGCAATGCAAGTGGTGGGCGTATAAACCGACGAACACATGTTCGTCGTGTCATAAAATATCTTCAGGAATTTCATTTATGAAATTCCTGAAGCCCAGTCAGTGTCGTCAATAATAAGTTCGCCACTCTTACTATTGACGTAGTCGGATATCACGTGTTCGTATCCAACACATGATTCTAACATGAGGTACGTGTAATTCCAACGATGTCTCACATCTGATTGGAATTTATTCTTCTTAAGATTCGCAGACAAACAAAGATTACCAAACTCTTGTAGTCTGCGAGGAGTGCGAATATACTTGAGTGCAGTGCGTATATTTTCCAACGCGGGGGAACACACCTTCATACCCGCTTGAACTATCAGGTTAATCACATGATACATGCATCTGACATGAAAGATCTCTCCTAAAGGTGCGTCTCTAATATTCCTAACAAACATATTGATCGCTACTTCATTATTCGCAGCATTATCGAAAGTGACACTAAAAATTTTATTTTGAATTTTATATTCCCTAAATATTTTCATCATACACTCAAAAATGGCCCAGCCATCATGAGGATGAAGAATCTCAGTGAATCCTAATATTTTTTTATTGATTGTCTAGTTAGAATCTACATAATGACTCGTGAGACATGCATAAGAAGAATCATCGTGACATGTCCATATATCGGACGTCACGGACACCACTCCACTAAATGCCAAAAATTCCTTAATTATTTTATGTTTTTCTAACTTATATATCTTTAGTATGTCACTCCTAGATGTGGACCTAGGAATCCTACGATAGGATGGCTGAAAATAAGTCTGCATGATGCGCACTACCCTTGGATCTTCCGAAAATCTGATCGGAAGACCCATCAATGTGATGAGCCTGACCATGCCGTCCCTACCCAACTCGCTGGAGTATACGAAGGGAGTAAACTTTGAGACTGAACTAGATCCAGTTTCAAAAAATGTAGTGCCAAGTTCGGTTTGCCTAGGATCTAAGGGTCCATGTTTTTTGGAGCATATTTCAGCATGCCTCTTGAGGTGCCCAGTCCCACATGCACTCTTGCATGTTAAAAGTCTCATACAATATTTGTACTGTGTCATTTCAAGTTCCTCACCCCTAACATCTACTTGTGTTATGATTTTAAAATATGTTCAAACTACAGAAGTCCTCCTAGTTTTTTGTTTTTTAAAACTTTGGGCTGAGACGACAGGAGAAACCAAAGTTTCAGGAGCCACAGACATCTATGTAACACTAACATTTTTATTTTCCAAATTTAAATACGTGTTAGGTGTATTTGTCATTTTTTATTTTTCGTAAGTTTTTCTATAGAGAGAAGCTTTAGAGAGAGAAAGTACAAAAAACGTAAAATATATTACCCGGTAAAAGCAATGACGTCACTCACGTGCAAGGTGCACCGCAGGAAGCTCTGATGTTCAAAACTCAAGTTGAGTTTCACGAAAATCCAAGCCGAAATCAAAATCACGAGGACCAAGAGAGAGATGACGGTTTATGTGAGAGAGAGAAAATATTGAGAGGTTTTATGTTTTTGAAAAACATAAATGTTATAGGGAGCGGGGTAGATTTTATAGGCTAAATAAAGTTTTTTTTTATAAAAAAATATTTTGTTATTATTTTTTTGAATTTTTTTAATATATTTAAGGGGCAGAATCACGAGGACCTTTGGATTCTGCCCCCTAGCCGTTGGAGGTGAATCCAAGGGCTGAAAATCGCTCAAGTTTGAATTTTTTTTTTTTGCCGTTGGAAATGCTCGGATCGGACTCGGGAGTCGGGTTTCGGCAGAAAAGACCGCGGGTCGGGTCTGTTTGGACCCGACCCACGGTCTTTTTACCGGGGGGGGGGGGGGATGGGTCACGATTCACAAGGCGTGAGTCGTGAGTCACGACTCACGCCTCGGCACGCATGGCACGCCGCCAGTGCCACGCGTGCCTGCGTGAACCGGCACTGGATGGACCCGTGCCGGGCCTGGCACGGCACGGCACGCGATTTTCTTTACCCGGGCACGGTTTAAGAACGTGCCTGGCCGGCCCGGCACGTTTGACACCTCTACGTATCATACAGACGCGTCGGAGACGTATCCGACGCGTTGTTACGAAACCGACACGTTGTTTACCGAACTGACACATTTTTACGATTATGATGCGGCGGAAATACAATATATATTAACGCTTACTCCTACAACTCCATCAAATTGAGGAGCACACCGCCGACAATGAGTGGCTGACAAGTCGATTGTGAGAAATAGTTGTCATTGCGTCTAACGAGAAGGGGAGAGAAGTTGGAAGCTGAGGAGCATACGGCCAAGGTGCCAATAGTACCTAAGGTAATCTAATCTTATAATCTGTAGGGGGGGGTGGGGGGGTGTTGGAAGCTGTAACGGGAGGGGGCTGTTTTGGAAGCTGTAACGGGAGGGAGGGGGGGTGGTGTTGGAAGCTGTATCGGGAGGGGAAGAGGGAGGGTGCTGGAAGCTGTATTGGGAGGGGAGGGGGGTTCAAAGCATAATTTTAATTATTTTAAATAGGGGGCAGGGGTTAGAGGGTTTAAATATTTTTTTTTATGTTTTAATTATTATTATTTGTTTAATATATATACAAAATATAATAAACAAATAATTTATTTTAATTTTAACTACATGATTTTTAAAAATAATAATAAATATGCAATATTAAAATATGGAATATATAAATATGAATACTTTTTGTAGTATGTATTATGTAATATTTAGTAATATATAATATGTAAGTATAATAGTTTTTGATATATAATTTATTTTAAATAAATTAATGTAATATGTATTATAGTATTGATGTAGAAAAAAAATAAGATTAAATTAATTTTGAAATAATATAGATTATTTAAAATGCATAATTTTTTTTCATGCAGAATTATACAATAAAATGAGTTATAATTCTGAGCCTTCAAATAATCAACAAAATATTCAAGATGTCGATGATAATGCTTCATTATGGAAATATGTCATGAAAGATACAAAATTGGATAAAGAAAAATGGTGAGGAAATGTTACTTTTCAATATAATTTTTATAGACAAATATATAGAGGATCATATCTATTGTTCCATCGCATCGAGATTTAGAAATAGTAAGAGAAGAAAAAAAAGGTTTTGAGAGATATTTTTTTAATGAAGGTGAAATGAGAAGAGCAAATGATGAGTATGCTATATTTTCGGCATTTTTGGAAGATTTTTTTAGTAGTGATTCCATCAATGATAGGTGGTACATGAGTCCTATTAAATGGTGAGTTGTTCATAGAACTGCTGCATCGATACTTCAATCTATTGCTTTAAAATTATTAGGATAACCTTGTTCATCCTCATGTTGTGAAAGAAATTGGAGTAATTATAATTTTATTCACTCCATGAAGAGAAACAAGTTGACACCACAAAGAGCTGAAGACTTAGTTTATGTCCATAACAGTCTTCAACTTCTGTCAAGGAGATCTTCAAACTATAATGAAGGCGAATCTAAAATGTGGGACATTGGAAGTAATGGTTTTGAATCAATGGATATTGAAAATGCTGGAATTCTAGAGATTGCGAATCTTTCTTTTGATGAACCTGAATTGGAAGCTATTTTGTTTGATTCATAAGAAAATACTAATTTTTTGTTTTAATATTTCTTATGTTTGTGTTTGAATGTTTGTAAAAATAATGTTTGAACATTTTTTTTATTTATTTAAATTTCTGTAATGAATAATATTTGTATTTATTTTTTTTCATGTCGTATCCTAGCCGTATCCGTATCCTAGTTTTTTGAAATTTACCGTGTCCCCGTATCCTGCCGTGTCGTAGCTCTGTGTCCGTATCCATGTCCGTATCCGTGTCTGTGCAACATAGGTTGTAGGGGTACAGATGATTACAATCATTTTCGTAATACCTCCACTAGTCTTTTTTTGTGAAGATGATGATGCTATATTGGTGTAACATCGTCGAGTCATTAATATATCATTTAAATCATGCATTTTGATATTTTATTATTTAAAATATCTTATTAAATATTTAATATTATATATATATTAAAAATCAATTTAATAAGAATTAATTAATTTAATAAAATTAAATTATTTAATTATAATTAAACTAATTATTTTGATTATACATATGTACATATATACTAAGTAAATAATTAAAATTTTTAATAATTTTATGACATTTGGAAAAAGCTATAAAAGGGATCATGGCTTGGATAAAATATCATAATAAAGTATAATAAGTAGTTATATAGAAGGAATGATCATTAGATTTGTTAAGAAGTTTTTTAGTCATACAATATTTTTAGTTACTCTTGAAGCCGTCACATACTCAATCTTTTATTAAAATGAATAATATAAGATTCTTTGATATTCTTATAGCCTATGTTGCACGGACACGGATACGGACACGGAGATACGACACGGCAAATTCTAAAAAACTAGAATACGGATATGACTAGGATACGTCATGATAAAAAAAATAAAATTAAAAATTATTAATTATAAATATTAGGTATTTTAAAATAATTTAAAATTATGTATTTTAAAATAATTTAAAATACTATATTTTAAAATAATGTAAAAAAAATTTAAACCCTCTAACACCCCACCACCCTCCCTTTACAGTTTTGATTTTCGAACTCTCCCCCCTCCCGATACAGATTTCAAAACCCCCCCTTCCCTTTATAGAATTAGGTTACCTTAGGTATTGTCGGCGCCTCGGCGGTGTGTTCATTTCCTCCCCGTTTGACGCAATGACAATTGACAACTATTTCTCGCAATCAACTTGTTGGCAACTCATTGTTGGCGGTGTGCTCCTCAATTTGTTGGAGATGTAGGAGTAATAGTTAATATATAATGTATTTCCGACGTGTTAGAATCGTAAAAACGTGTCAGTTGGTAAACGACGCGTCTGTAGGTAAACGACGCGTCTGTTGTTAACGACGACTGTTTCTGAACAATACGTCGGATATGTCTCTGATGCATATCTGATACGCCACGTGGCGTATCAGACACATATCCGACCCGTGTCACCATGTCCACGGCGACACGTGGACACGGGGACACGGGTCGGACATTGCGACACGGCAGTTCCTAGGCATATCCGTGCAACATAGCTTATAGCTTATGGCTCTATTTTTCAAGGTAAATATATAACTCGATATGTTTTCTCAAATTCATATCAAATTGAAAATTAGAGTAAGTATATCCTATAAGCATAAGATTATTTGCTTGACACACTAATATATAATTTATAATTTTTTAAGATACTTGATTATGTGTTTTATTATTATTTATTATATTTATTATGGGTTAGATTGATATCTATTATCATGCATATAACATAATAGATATTAGATATGATGCAAAATATTACATACATGAGGCTTTTATTTAATATGTACATAAAAAATTATTCTTATTTTGTCTATCTCATTGGATATTTTTGGATACTATTTTTTTGATAGAGTGATTTTATATCTGAATGGAAAAATAATTTTATTTGGAATCTTGAATGCTAAATTGAGTTGATATCTAATCAATATAAATAATTTGAGATAAGTCTAATATTCTATTTGTTATCTCATAAAAGATTAATCTCAATTATATGGTTAAATTCTCTTAAGTCTATCATATCGAATTGATTGGATAACTAGATCTTAATTGAAGATAATGAGCTCATATTATTGCAAATGAATAATATATTATTAACATAAAATTTTAACAATGCCACATTGTTATTATATTCTTTTATATACATATAATATTTATTTTGATATTGATAAAAATCATAAGATTTAAATGTTTGATGAAAATAAGTATTCTAAGATTTAGATGTTTATTTTAGTTAAAAAATATACTTATTCAACTTACATAATATGTATTATTGATTTTTTTTATAAAATTATCTCATCGTATCATATTGGTATATTCTTTACGATGTATGTTCAAAAATTTGTTTTTTATAATTTTTTGCTATATCTTATAATTACAATGAATTATTATAGACTAAAAAAATTGGATTAACTTTAACATAACTAATGATCAAAAGGTCTTTTCAAAATTAATTATTCTTTTTTGAGTAATTTTTTTGCAATAAGCTTAGTCTTCTAAGTCTTAATGTTATTATTTATTCCTCATTTTTTTAATAAATTCATCTATATTTTATAGGTTTTATTGTTTCAGGTAGTTTCATAAGATCTCATACATGATTGGATTGTTTTGATTATTTTTCTGATTTCATAGTCATTCATCAATATTTTGTATGTCTATGTTGGAGTATTTTGTCATATTTTTTAGGATTAGCATATAGTTCTCCCAAGAGTGTATATTATGTTGGTTGATGAATAACTCTCTCAATATGATGAGATATTCTTTTTAGTTATATACTTTCAGTGATACTTTTTGCAGATATTGATTATTGTGAACTATAATGATTAGTGTCTTTTGGCTATACTATTGGCGTATCAATGATAATCTCATTAAGTTTATTATCAATATTGTCATGAATAATTTTTTCATTTTGATGAGGTAATGATGTATTAGTAATGTATTCTTGTGATATTTCTTTTGATATTGAAGGAGTGTAAATTAGCTTATCTCATAATAATTTTAGAACAATTCTATTTTTTGGCTTATGGTTCTATATAGTCATATTTCACGAATTAGACATCTATACTAACAATAAATTTTTGATCCTTTGGATTATAAAACAAATTATCATTACTCATTCTAGTATATTCCATGAAAAAATAAATTTTAATTCTTATTTTTAAATTATTTGTATTTCCTTCAAATCATGTACTGGGTAGCATCACAAATGAATGTGTTTTAGATTGAGCTTATATTTAGTCCGTAATTGAGTTGGAGTTATTGATATTGATTTATATGAAACTATGTTTAAAATATATGCTGCTATTTCTAATGTATATTTTCAAAAGGAATCAAGTTATTTAAATAATTTATCATTAGCATTTTCATGTTTATTTCTCTTATACCTTTCTGGTGTAGAGTGTTAGGTACGGACAATTGAGATTCAACATGGGTTTGAAAAGTAACCTAATTCCCGAGCACCAAGGATAAAATAGATTTTAAATTTCTTCATAAACACCTTAATTTTTCATATATAGCTAGTTTGTTGTTGGATGGAAATAGATCATGGAGGATGACTTCGAAAAATATATTTGGATATTTGATGATGGGAGAAGTCACTTTGGTGAGTAAAGTTTAGTTATATTTTATATGCTCATTTATAATACTGACTCTCTGTCTTAACTAACATTTTAGAGAAAGTGCTTTTATTATTTGTCATCCTTGTTGGATACTATTTTTGATATGTGAGAAATTTTAGAGAAATCGATTCTTAGATATCACGAGGGTGAATTTTTTAGATAATTAATTCATTATTTCATTATCACTTTGTTATGTCTAGCTGAGAAAGTTTCTATGGATGAATATAGTGATGCATTGTGTTTGATGGCGTCCCCTCTGACAATATCGAACATAAAAACAAAATATAATAAGAGAAAAAAGAGAAGTTAGAGCTTGAAGGAAAAGAACCGAAAGAAAATTTGGAAGAAGGCTCATGCTTCACCAGAGTTGAGATGCGAGAGATGAAAAGAATGAGAAAAATATGAGAAGATGAGCTAGCTCACATTGATGACTCCTTAACTCTACATGGAGATATATTTGTGGATATTTTGAGCATTTAGGAAAATATGCAATAGAACTCCAAAAGAAACAATGAAGAACGATGAGGGGAGATCAATTCCATATGTACAACAATAGCGAAAGATGTTAGAAAACATGATGTGATATAAGAAAAATATCTCCATCAAAAATATGTCTTTTTATCATAATGAAAGAAAAATGTTAAAATAAAATCGATAAAAATCTTGGAGGAAAGAATGAGATACATAAATATTGGGTTGAAGAGGGCGATTGAATCATTTGCAATGCTATATGAGGTTAAAATGATGGATTGGAAGTGAGCAGTGCAGAAATGAGATAATATAAATGGAAATAAAACACATTATCAGGAGTGACAATTGATAGAGGAAATATAAAATGAAATTCAAATCAAAAGGACTTATATTTTGAAATGGGATCAATTGAAGGTGCACTAAATTTGATTGAGAAAAAACAAAAGGTTCTTAGTGATATTTTGACAAAGATATAAAATTAGTTAGTTACATGAAAAAGATATTTTGAGAGGCTATTCACTTTTATGCTACTGTTTGAGTACTCAAAGTCAAATTTTATTTTTAAGTATAATTCTAGAGGAATATCATACTAGCCAACCTCGTTACTATATTGACTTATATTTTTATTATTTATTTTTATATTATAATGATATCTCTATTTTGTTGAAATAATTTGAAATGTTGAAGATTTTGTTTGTAACGTATTGGGAAGCTATTGCTTGAATATGAGCAATCATTTTAGTGTATATATTTGTTTGATGTTCAAATTATTGAATATTCTTATTTATTTTAATATTTATAATGATGTATAGACAGGAAAATAAGATAATTATCAATTAATTTTATGATTTTGGATTTTTTTGTAAATTTTGATAAGTAGTTCTGAAATCGATAGATTTTTGGATGTGTTTGGCTGAGGGGTATAACACGGAGTCTCATGTAGTTTATGTATCAATTCTTGGTTAAAATTTTATCTTGATGGTCATGAAAATCTTTGTATGTTATGATTCTATCAATTTGTTAGTATAATTCATACACTTTCTTATATATATATATTTTGTAATTATGATATTATCATTAAGTCATAGTCATATGTATCTCATAAAATATAAATAATTATAATATTAATATTATATCTTAATAAACAAGTATCTTATTGGTGTTCAAAGTCATGATCACATCATATAGTCATGACTTTATATTTAATATGATTAGGTAGTCACAAGTTAGAGTTGCGATCTTATAATACAATGATTTTTGAGCTATAAAATTCATATAGCTAAATCTACTCAAGTCTAAGTCATAACAAGTATTTAGTACCATGACTTTTGAGATTTGAAATATTACAAAATACATTATTCGAGTATGACCATTCTTCAAATATATTACTATTGTTCTCAAAGAAGGCAAAATCATAATTTTTAGATTTGGGCTAATTATCATTGTCATGATATCTATGTAATATTGTTGTCATATGATATATGAGAGATATGAAGGTTAGTGTCATAACCACTCATAATACTGTGGGTATTTGAAACATATAAAAGCTAATTTTGTGTTATGAAAATTTTTCAGTAAGATACACATGAGAAGCATTCTCAGTGATATGGATATTTTTCAATGCCATGGTCATATGATGATCAAGATAGACCATTGTTAATGTCGCGGCTAATTATTAGTGTCGTGGCCTTATTATGATATGAGAGACTATTTACAAATTGCATCCATTCCTAGTGTCACTACTTTATATAAAGAATAAAAAAGACAGATGAATGAAGTCATAACTACTTAGTACTACAACATTGCGATACAAAGATATTAAGTTAGGTCCAATTCATGGTTATTGTCCTTTGCCATGATTATATATTATAGAAAGATTGATTTATATTTCAGAGTCATGATTATTTTATAGAGTCGCGATTTCGAGTTTAAGAGATAAAAGTCAAAGCCACACTTTTTTTTTTGAAATCACAACTACATACTTAAAGTAATATAGTATTGTCCAACTATAAAAGAGGTAGATTGAAAAATTTTATAGAATCCCTTAATTCTTATTCTTCCTCCAAGTGACAAGCAAGACAATGATATAGCTATCAAATAATCGTGTTGAATTTTATGCTCTCTAGGGATTCCAAAATTATACAGTAGATGTAAGACTTAACGTTGGTCCAAAGAGTTAGGCTACAACTTTCAAACTTTCCTCTCTAAAGTATATTCATAAATTTTTGTTAAAATAATATTTGGTTTATGTTTATTTAACTTAGTTTATGTGATGTGACAATGATTTTATGCTAATGAATATGTTATGATTTATGTTATATCATAGATATTAATGATTGAATAATTAGATAGAGCTTGAACTAGTGTTTTAAAAATTAGTAGGTTTGTGTGAGATTATCATTGTAGATGGTGATAGGTAATCCATGAGGTTCACTCATGCATATGGCAGAAAGTGACACTCTTTCTAACTATGATGTGTGAGATAAACTTATATGTTAAAATTCAAAATTTAGGTTTGTTAATCATTTCGAATATGATATTTACAAAACAAATAGTGTGAATGTTTTACATGTTAATCTAGTGTACATGTTTTAGAAGAATTTGTTCTCGATTAGAATTAAAATTATATTAAATATATTTTTTAAGAGTTTTATCTTTTGTGTGAGAGACATTATTGTTAAAGAGAATAATGACAGACAATTCTCATGACATACTTAAGTATATTGTGACTCGTAAGGTAGTGACAACACTTATGAGTTTCTTTTGCTAGTATGATTCCTACTAGTTAAATATGTGTGAAGCCTATATTAATTATATTAGTATGATACTTACAAAGTTAAAAGTGTAAATACTTACAAATCATATTAATTTTTAGTATTTATGATACTTGAGGTCATAAAATAAAAGTATACATATGAAGTAACTATTAAAAATAATTGATGAATTGCTTAAAAGATATGAGATTATGAATAATTTTTGAGTGGATATAATTTGTTGTTTTGATAATGATATACCAATGAAATAACTATGAGTTAATCACCATTGAGATGAACCCAATGATAATAATTACATGGATTTAAGAATAAAATTTGAACTAATTCGAATATATATTACATAAATTAAATGAATAAATCCATGGATTTAATAATAATATTATAATTCAAATATTTATTTTATTAGAATTGAGTTGTTTTACTAATGAATAATTGAATGACTAATATAATCTATGTGAGTTTGATATTTAGGCAAAAATCCTATTTACTATTTATATAAATAGTAAATAGTAACAACCTTTTGATAATAACAATTATTTTGACAATGATATATGAGATAAATCTAAATATTATAATATGAAACTAAAATATATTAATTAATACAAGTATGATGCTCACAAAGTTAAAAATATGAATAATTTTATACACTAATTTATTATTTATGACTTAAAAGAATAGATTTCTAATTGATGTGAGTATTTTATATACTAATTTATTTTATAAATTCTTTTAAGGATTTAATCTATAGTATTGGAGTCACATAATAATTATAGAGGATGATAAAATATAATTATAGGATTTATACTAGTTATGACTTGTAAGTTGGTAATAACTCTTTAAATTATTTTTACCTGTATGGTACTAACTAGTGATATTTGAGGGAATTATGTAAATGTGTCAAATGGGCCGGGAGGCTCGGGCACGGTCCGAGGCATGGTCCGAAGCACGACCTGACTTGGTAGTGCCTGGTCTGGCACGACACGGTAAAGATTTGTGCCATTGCTTGTGCCTAAGTCAACCTGGCCACATGCTAGGCTAGCACGACTCGATACCATGATCAGTAGGCACGCATTCTTGGCATGAACTGAGCGGTGCCTCGACCCAGTTCCACCCCAAAGCTCGAGTGCTTGATGCTTGATGGTTCTTAAATTCTATCGGGCCTGTAACCCAACCCACAGTCATTTTTCACCAACCCCAGACTCGAGCTCGATTGTTTCATAAGTCGAAGCTTCTGGAACCAATGACTGTTTTGGTTGATTCAACAGTCGAACTGACCCAATGATTAAAAAAAAATAAAAAAAAATTAAATTTAAGCCTTTGGATTTTGCCTCCAACGGCTATGGGGCAGAATCCGACGGTCCTAAGGATTCTGCCCATTTTTTAATTAAAAAAATTATAAAAAATAAAAAATGTTTTTTTTAAAAAAATATGCTTTCTTTATCAATTAAATTTCCCTATTTTAAAATTTATGTTTTTAAAACATAACTCTCTCTCTATTTCTAATTTTTTTCTCATGTTCTTGATTTTGGTTTCTGCCTTTTGGCATTTTGTCTTACGGGACTCGGGTGTGGTGTGAATTGTGGTGTGCATGTGGTATGGACATCAAAACGTCAAAGTTTACTCATTATATTTTACAAGTATTTTTATTTATATATTAGTTTTTAAGTTTTAAAGTTATAAATTCTAAAATCTTCTTCTCTCCTCTCTCGATCTCTCCTAGTTCTAACTCTTTGTCCTAATTCCTAAGTTGAATCTAAAAAATAAAAAATAAAAAAAATGATAAATATCAATTTTAATAACGAAAATAAAATTAATTATAATTTAGATAACGAAAATTTTATGAAAAGGTTTGAGATTGTCGAAATTTTGATTTTTTTTGTCATCTCGACCCAAACAGAATATTAGTAGTTTGAACTTATTTTAATATAATAAAATAAAAAAAATATTAGGGATGTTGAATAAGAATCATCATAATATAAATATTATAAAAAGATTTTAAACTGTAAGAGTTTGTGTGAGACTTAGTACCTCAAGAGACATTCTGAACTATGCACCAAAAAATATGGTGCATTGGATCCTAGGTAAATCCAACTCAACGATGAGTTTTTTGAGGTTGGTTTCAGTTTAGTCTCAAAGTTTATCTCCTTTATATACCACAATGAGTTAGTGATGGAAGACATGACCAAATTGATCACTATGATGGGTCTTCCGATTAAGTTTTTAGAGGATCTAATGGTAGTCAGTATTTTGCAGACATATTTTTAGTCTACATATCGTAGGATTCCTAGATTTACATATAGGAATGACATACTAAAATATTATAAATTAGAAAAAAAATAAAAATTAAATAAATATAGGGAATATAGTATAGTGTTCTTGACTTCTGATATCTTGACTAGTAATGATAATGAATCATATACATATTTTACTATCCACTATGTAGATTTTAAATGGACACTAAATAAAAAAAATAATAAGATTTTCTATCCTAATGATGTTCCGGTCATTTTTGAGTATATGAAAAAAATTTTTAGAGAATATAAAATTCAAAATAAAATATTTAGTATCACATTTGATAATGTATTTAATAATGAAGTTGTGATTAACATGTTTGTTATGAGTATTAGAGATTAATTATTAGGAGAAATTTTTCATGTTAGATACATGTGTCATGTCATTAATTTGATAGTATAAGTTGGGATGAATATGTGTGCCCCAACTTTAGAAAACATATTTAATTTAATAAAATATACTTGCATGCCTTGCAGACAACAAAAGTTCGGTGGTTTTATTTGTTTACGGA
Organism: Sapria himalayana; assembly: GCA_029783825.1. NCBI lineage: Eukaryota > Viridiplantae > Streptophyta > Magnoliopsida > Malpighiales > Rafflesiaceae > Sapria > Sapria himalayana. The sequence goes on along the minus strand of JAREIK010001147.1, from coordinate 668,906 downwards.
TTTAAAAAGAAATTTTAATCGGATGTGAGATACCGTTGGAATTACACAACTTATGTTGGAGTCATATGTTGGAAAGTATATGAATTTAATTTATGAAATTCTTAAAAATTTTGTATGACACGATAAATATGTGTTCACCAGTTATACTTTCACGACTTGCATTGCACTTAAGTATATATGTAACATTATTAGCATATTTAGGAAGTTTTGAGATAACCCGACACTTAGTAATATGGTTCTAGAGATAGAAATAAAATACTTAAAGTATTGATTTACCATTCCATCTTTTTATTATCTAGCTGCTAGCATGAAGCCTAGGGTTAAGGTGAAAAAGGCAGAAAATATTTTGACATAGATATCCTCGTGCATGAATTAGGAAGACTCACTTGAAGGACTCATTCACGAGAAGTTAACTGAGCTCTTTACATACTACGTACTAGATATAGTGGTAGTATTAGTGAACTCCAAGTACGGACATGAATATCATATTCGGAGACGATGAATTTTTTATACAGGTAGCGAGGAGGAAACAATGGGGTGGATCATCGAATATGAGCGAGCTGTCTCGGTACTTAGATATCGATCTCTATTTAATCCTATTACATTCTTATAATAAGAATCATGATATATTACATTTGTGAAAATCATATGAGTTTACTTATCCCGTGCTATCTAATATAACATGAGATCTACTAATTCTTTCAGTATTGAGCTTAACATCTTAGTATTTTTTTTTTGCAGTGAGTATTCATATAAGAGATCTAGATTATAGTTAGATATTGTTGAGATATCAGTAGAGGTGTCGCCCGGCCCGGCCCGGCAGGAGGCACGACACGGTTCAGCTGTGCCTGGGCCATTCCGGCACGGAAAAATTTTCTGCCCGGGCCCGTTCCGTGCCCGGGTTAGGCACGAGTTGTGCCGTGCCGTGCCTGGCTTGTGCTGTGCCAAAGCCTGACCTGGCACGGTTCGGCCCGCCGCACGACACGGCACACCGACACGAGTTTGTCTCGTGCCGGGTGTCCCGTGAGCCCGACCCCATGATGCCCCCTCCCGCAAAAAAGACCCCCCCCCCCCCCAAATCCTGACCCGTACGGACATGCAAGCCCGAGAGGGCCAGGCAAGGCATGGCACGGCCCGCCGTGCCTGCGGGCCGTGCCGGGCTCGGAAGCACGATCGTGCCCTAAAAAAATGGGTCGGGCCAGCCCGTCAGCCCCGTTTGACACCTCTAGATATCAGCATATATGAAGGATTGTGATGATTCAAGCTTGGACATTCATGATCATACTGGGACTGCAATAAAAACGGATGAATTGGTTGCCGATAATGATCCGTGTGATATTGATGTTGATGATTTTATAATTGATGATGTTCATGATTGATGGATTGATACATTGATGTCTAATATTGGAATTATTCATTTATATTAATTTTGTTTTTATTTATTTTTTTTATGATATTATTTAGAGTTTGAGGCTTTATGCTTGAATATTATTTTTTTTTGTGATTTTGTATTGGTTTTAATTAATATTTAAATTCTATTAATTCATACACATTTAGTTTTTATATTTTAGTTTTTTATTATAATAAACTTTATGTTTTTTTGAATTTAATAAAATAAATTTTAAAAATTAATTAATTATTTTACTTTATTATTTAACATTTAATTATTAATTAAAAACTATTTAAGCATATAATTAAATAATTAATTTTTAAATTTTATAATATTTTTAATATTCTGAATTAAAATAATTTTAAAAATTTAAAATCAGTCTGAATTAGGCCCACCCTAATGGGCAAAAGATGCCACCTACTCGCCTCGTATGGGCTAGAACTAGCTAGTCTAGGCTTGATTTAGAGGTGTCAAATGTGCCGGGCTATCGTGTCGTGCTTGGCCCAGCATAGTCTCATTATGCTAGGCCCCGGCACGGCCTGCCAGCCTGGAAAGTGATGAAACCATGTCAAGTCGGGCTTGTACGGGTCAGTTTTTTAATTTTTAATATATTAACATTTTTTTATTCAAAATAATTAATGTTTATATATTTTTAATACTTTAAAAGTTTTGTTTTTGCTTTTAGTAATTGCTTAGTGTTAATCGTTAATATTAATTATTAACTATCAATAAATAATTAAATTGAAAATTTTTATTTTATTAAATTTAATAAAACATTAAGTTTATTTATTATAATAAATAACTAAAATTAAACTAAATATGTATCAGTGTAAGTGTATGAATTACTAAAATATTAAAACTTAGATATGAATAAAAATTAGAAATGAATGCAAAATGAAAATTAACAAAAAATAAATATTCAAGTTTAAAGCATCAATACACAAAGGCACAAACTCAAAGTAATATCAAAAATAAAAAATAAAAAAAATTAACATACAATGTAAATGGGTAATCCAAAATCAAATATTAGATATCAGTATCTTAATCCGTCAATCGTCAACGTCAACACTCATCAATCGTCATATCATCCTAAATATCAATATTACACGGATCAAAATTAATAATTAACTCCTCTGTGTTTGCTGTAGTCCCAACATGATTTTGAATGCTCAAGATCGAATTCTTTCAATCATTCATGCATTCTAAATTCTCAATATTATCTGGACGTAATCTCGATCTCCTATCTGTAATAACATTTATTGCAATAGAAAAGTAGACTCCGATGTTATGCTTGACACCCTGTGAGTCAGTAGATCTCGTGCCACCTTAGCACGGAAAATATGAACTCATATAATTTTTATCACTATAATATATCAAGATTCTTATGATCAGAATGTGATATGATCGAGTAGTAATCGATATCTAAGCATTGAGACAGTTTGTTCTTATTGGATAGTCCACCTAGTTGTTTTGTCCTTGCTAACTGAATGGAAAAGTTATCGTCTCTGAATATTGTATTCATGTCCGTACTCGGAGTTTCACTAATATAATCATCATACCTAGTATCATAATATACAAAGAGCTCAGTTAATATCTCGTGAATGAATCCTTCAAGTGGGTCTTTCAGTTTCATGCACGTGGAATTGTATGTTAAAATATTCTTTATCCCTTTCACCTTAACTATTGGGTTCATGTAGGCAACCATAGAATAAAGAGATGAAATTGTGGATCAATACTTTAAGTACTTAGTTTTTATCGATAGAACCTAAGAAGCACGGACACGGACACGGATACGGATACGGGGATACGACACGAGAATATACGGGTACACGACAAATTCTAAAAAACTAGGATACGGATACGGCTAGGATACGGTATGATAAAAAAAATAAAAATAAAAATAAAAATTTTCTTTATAAATATTAGATATTTTATAAAATAAAATAAAATAAAATAAAATAAATTACAATATTTTATTTTTATAAAATAAATATTTATTTTTTTATTTTATAAAATAAAATATTATATTTTATAAGATGATATTTATAATTATTTTATTTTATAAAATAATATTTTATAATTATATTATATAAAAATATATATTTTTTATTTTATAAAATAAAAATATTTTATTTTATTTTATAAAAATATTTTATTTTATTTTATGCCAGCCCTGCATCCCCACACATGGCACCGCCCCTGCCTCCCCCCTCAAATCGCTCCCACCCCTGCCTCCCTCTCAAATCGTGCTCGCCTCCTGCCTCCCCCCTTCAAATCGCGCTCACCCTCTGACTCCCCCCTTCAAATCGCGCCTGCTCCCTTCCAGTGGCCAACGTCGCCGCATGGGCGATGTTGGCCACTGGACGTCGGGCACTCTCGACATGGATACGGCAGACGACGCAACAGTCCGATACGTCACGTGGCATATCGGACATGGATTGATCAATGATACGCCACGTGGCATATTAGACACGTAGCCGTGCCGTGTCTGTACCGTGTCCATGTGTCCAGGTGTCGGACACCTGGACACGGCTGTAGGGCGCCATGTCCGTTCTTCCTTGGATATAACTATATCACTAAATATTGGGTCATTGCGATACTTTATAAATATTATACTAATATTACATATGTACCTGAGTGCAGTGCAAGTCGTGGTAGTATAACCTGACGAATAAATATTCGTCATATCATAAAATTTTTTTAGGAATTATTATAAATGATATTCTTATAGCTCAATTAGTATATCAATAATAAGTTCATCACACTAACTTTTGATATAGTCGAAAATCACATGTTCATATTCAACACCTGACTTCAACATCATGTATGTGTAATTTCAAAAGTGTCTCACATTCGATTGAAATTTATTCTTGAGATTCACAGACAAATAGTGACTACCGAATTTTTATTGTTTGTGAGACGTACGAATATATTTTAGTGACCTACGTATGTTTTTTAAAGCGATGACACATGTCTTTATCTCTTCTTTTACTATTAGGTTAATGACGTGACATATGCATTTAATGTGAAAAATCTTTTCTAATGGTTTATTTCTAATATTTCTAACAAATATGTTAATTGCTACTTAAATATTAAATGTATTATTGAATGTGATACTAATTTTTTTTAATTTTATATCTCTAAATATTTTTATCACGCACTTAAAAATGGTCGGGTAATCACGAGGATGAAGAATTTTAGAAAATCCTAATATTTTTTTATTTAGTATTTATTTAGAATCTACTTAGTGGGTGGTGAGGCAAGCATAAGATGCATTATCGTGACTAGTCCAGATATCAGACGTCACGAATACCACTACACTATATCCTAAAATTTATTAATTATTATTTATTTTTTTAATTCATAATATTTTAGTATGCCGTTCATAGATGTGGTCGGTGGCCCTAGGAATCCTACGATATGCAGACTGAAAATATGTCTATATGATACTTACTACCCTTGGATCTTTCAAAACTTAATCGGAAGACTCATCGTGATGCTCAGTTTGGTCATGCATTCCCTTCCTAAATCATTATGGTATATGAAGGGGGTAAATTTGAAACTGAACTGGATCTAGCCTTAAAAAATTTACCACTGAGTTGGGTTTTCCTAGGATTTAACGTACTATATTTTTTGGTGCTTAATTCGACATACCTCTTAATATTCTCAGTTTCATACGAACTCTTACATGTTAATATCTTTTTTATAATATTAGCACTGTGTCGATTCTTCTTTGACACCTATAATATTTTTTTATTTTATTATATTAAAGTGAGTTCAAATGACGGAAAATTTTCTAGTTTTTTATTTTTTAAATGTTTGGGTTGATGCGACTGGAGATACTAAAGTTTCGACATCTTCGTACATTTCCATATGATTTTTGTTATTTAAATTTTAATTAATTTCATTTTTGTTTTTAAAATTACTATTTGTTATTTTTTTTATTTTTTAGAATAAAAAGAGACTAGACGAGAGAGAAGAAATATATTTTATTTTTAGATTTAAATTTTAAAACTTTAAAACTAATAAATAAAAAATTACTTTTAAACCATAATGCGTAAACTTTAATTTTTTTATGTCCGCACCGCACGCGCATCTCCATCCATACCAAAGCCGAGTCTCGGAATGCTAAAAGTCCAAAATTGATATTCAAAAACCGGAGAGAGAAAATTAGAGAGAGAGAGATTAAAGATTTATGTTTTAAAAATATAAATCTTAGATGAGGGGGGGGGGGGGGGGAAGATAATTAAAAAAAAATAATTTTTTTTAATTTTTTATAATTTAAAAATGACAAAATTATTTAAGGCCACCGCATTTTGTCCCATAGTCGTTGGAAGCGAAATCCAATAGTTTAAATTTGATTTTTTTTAATCTTTGGGTCGGTTCGACCTTCTAACCGTCCTGAATGGTCCATTCTGAAATGGAGCCATGGAGTGGAGTGCTCAGGTCGTGGACTTGGGTCTGGGGGTGGGGGAAAAGACTGTGGGCTGGGTTCGGGCCTGACAAAATTTCAGATTCATTAGGCCTCAGGATTTGGTCGGGGACGTGGGGCTCATGCCGAGATATCGTGCTCATGGGCCATTGTGGTGGGCCGTGTTTGGCCCGACATGTGGCCTGATTGGCCTAGGTACGACATGAGTCGTGTCGCGAGCATGCTCGACATGAGCATGAGCATGGGTCATAGCCGTGCTGTACATGGCTAGAAACATCCAAATTGGGCAGTGCCTCGGGCTTGGCTCAGGCTGCCCAACTCGTTTGACATTTCTAGCCCGATCCGGCATGCTTTCATCATAGTTGGGCCATCGGGCCGTGCCAGGCTTACTGTGATGAAGCTATGCTGAGCTAGGCATGGCTTGGTTGGGCCACACAAAACTGGGCCGGGCTGGCTCGACACTGCTCGACATATTTGACACCTTTAGAAATATGTGTTAATTATATGAATATAATACTTACAGAGTTAAAATTACAAATCTTTAAATCAGATTAGTTCTTGATCTCTAAGATATATAATATTAGAAAATAATAATATATATATGAAGTAACTATCAAAATAAATTAAGTTTCATAAAAAATAATGATTTGTGAATGATCCTAGAACAAAGTTGATTTGTTGTATTAGTGGTAATATATTGTGGGAACAACTTTCATAGGACTATTATTGGGATGACTTAATGATGATAATTATCTTGTGTATTATTAGGGAAAATGAGGTATTATAATAATAATTCAATTTTTTTTTTTGTATCTAAACCAAACATAAATTGAATTATCTAAATATGTATCATACGAATTAAATTTACAAACTTTAGGATCAAAGTAACATACTAAAATCTTGAATTATCTTTACTAGAATTGTAGTCTCAATGTTGATCAATCGAACTATTGATATAATAATTATTGGAGTGATATTTGGGCGAAATGTTTTCTTTTCTACTTATGCGACCCATAATCTAAAGAGGACGAATATCCTATTTAGATCATTTCAATAAGATTGGGTATTGTAACAAAGACATAATAGATCATACTAAAGCTTTAATATTTATTCGTCATGATATTAATTAAGGATTAAAAGGTAAATATCTTATAGTCAAATATATTTTCATCTTTTGGAATAATCTAGAGGATCGATATGACCACCAAAAAATTGTAATCATTCCAAAATCATACTAAGATTGATAAATGTCAAGTTTGTTAGTGATTAAAATTGTTTTATTCAACATTAGCTCACAATTAAAATTTTGTAGAGAAAAAGTTATTGATAAAGACATGATCTAAAATTTATTTGTAATAGTGTTTGTCTCCAATATTCTTCTGCAGCATCAATATCAAAAATGTTATTTCATCAAGTATTTAGAATTGATTTTGTCTTATTACGGTGAAATAAAATATTAGACTTCTACTAAAAAATCATCCATCATGTTATATCATTGGCGGAAGACAATGCCATATCTATCTAAACTTAAGAATATGGACAAATATTTGAATAGTCATGATCATGATCATGATCATGATAGACATTTCTTTGCACTATGATATTCATCATTATTCTTAGAGTAGAAAGCATAATTTAAGCTAAAATAAGTTATATTATTCAGAAGCATGTATTGAAAAGGGCATGGAACCACAAAGCATGTTCATGAAAATTTATGTTATAAGTGTGGTATAAAATGAAATTGATCATGTACTTATTGTATGATCTCTCTCGCCTTGATAAATCACATGACATACAAAATAGATCCATGCCTTGCAAATTGTGCAATCACACAATATTTCATGGTAAACATATTTTTACTTAACATTTGCAAAGTCTAATGCTTATAACATATTTGGTATTGTCAACTTAATTCAAAGCTTTAGAAGAGCAAATGTTATATTAACTAGTAGAACTAAAATCTAAATAATGATGCTTCTTATTCCACTAATTCTAACAAAAATCATCTTAGTTTTGAGGATATGTGTTAAAATGGATATTATATTGAAATCTTGAATAATGATAATAATGAATATTTTCTCTTTACTCTGATTTTGTCTAAAAAATATATATAGGATAAACTTTATTCCTATTCAAGTAAATTATATCATGTGATTTATAGACCCATTGAGGCATATGATGTTATAAAACAAAAGTTATGTGACTCAAAAATTTTTATGATTTAGCATGAACCTCTTGGTCATTTAGGTTTTTCTTTGATTTATCTTATTATTAATAATTTTGTTGGGTATCATTTGAAGAACCAAAAGATTCTTATGCCCAATCATAATAACTATATTGCTTGTTGACAAGGTAAATTATTTATAATATATTTATTTACTAAGGTTGAATTTGAATCACTAGCTTTTCTAGAACAAATTCAAGGTAATATTTGTGGATGAATTCATTGACCAAATAGATGTTTTCATTATTTTATGAGTTAAATTATTGTCTTTACTCGCTGGTTATATGTTTTTCATCTTTCAACAAGGAATATTATATTTGTAATATTACTTGCTCAAATAATTTGAGTCCATACATAATTTCCTAATAATTCTAACAAGACAAATCATCATGATATTGTTGATGAATTCCCTTCTTAGATATTTCAATTAGTATATGATGCAAGAGCTATAGATGTTAATCATCCATAGCCTTAGTATGGATGTTAATCATCTTGTCGCACATATGTTCTGAGCCTTAGTTGAAATCCGAGAACAAGAGCTATGGATTATGTTGTGTTAATTATATATGATGCAAGCCCTTCTGATTCAATGGATTAAAGGTCAATAGAACCATTGTCATACCCAATATTGCTAATGTAAGACATCATCCTCTTCCTTCATTTGTAGTTATGGCATGTCCTCTTCTTTCATCTTTGGTATGTAAATTGCTTTAGTATCATCTTTCTTTTATCGGATATGCATATGGAAGATATCTTTTAGATCCTCATAATACTCAATCATAGATAGAATATATTTTTACTTATGGGAGTGCTACAATATCATGAAGATTAGTTAAACAAACAATAATCACTCCTTTCTCAAATAATTAAGAAATCTTGATAATTCATGAAGGCAATTGTAATTGTGCATAGTTAAGAACTATGTTAAAATATATTCTAAGAGTTGTGAATGATCTATATCAAGAATATTGTGATAATACTACATGAAATAATGATGCAAGTAATCCACAAATAGAAAATGATATATAAAGGGTGATCGAATTAATTATATGTTTCCAAAATTCTTTAACATACACGAGCTTCAGAAAAAAGCTGAAATTGATGTTCATCAAATAAGTTCAAGTGATAATATTGCTGATTTATTCACAAAAGCTTTGTCTACTATAATTATTAAGAAGTTTGTATATCAACTTAGAATGCAATAGCTTAAAGATCTCAATATTGAGATATTAGAGGCATCATAATCATATCATCATGAAGGATAACATTATCATAGACTATTAGCATGCTATATTCTTTTCCCCTTCATATATATTTTATTTTATTGGTTTTATTAATAATATTTTTAATAAGGAAATTCTAATAATTCTTGTTAGTAGCGATGATCATTCAAGAGGGAGTACTATAAATAATACTGATCATTGTTAATTATCTTATAGTTACCTATGAATTAAATATTGTAATTAATTCTAATGTTGCTTTGTGTCGAAATAAATATTATATTTAATTATAATAATTCTTAGCTATTATAAACAAGTGATCTAGACATATAAAAATAGAATTCAGTGCACTTTAATAACTATGATTGTCTATTTATTTTTCTTTCCTTTTTAATATAATTAAGTTATTTGCTATTGTTGTTTTAATATTATTTTCACAAAAAATCAGCCGCTAGGATCAGTAAGTAAATTAATGTACTTATTAAATAATGTGAGCTTATAATGTTATGAGGCATAGCTAGGTGCATGCATAATGAAAGGTATGATAAGAACCTCTCCTTGAAGGCTGAGGGGTTGTCAAGATAACATTGTTGGTGTATGCCCACAATTTGAGATGATAAGCTGGTTGGGTTACCAAGCCCGACCTGACCCGTAGTCTGGCTCGAGTAAAAATTGGGACGAGCACCACATGACACGATTACACGTATGCCAGAACCTACATGGGATGACACAAACATACATGCCCAGCCTTGAAAATTGGGCCGCATGCGGACACAGCATGGGTCATGACATGACCCAAAAGGTCATGACACATGAGCCGTGCCTCAAGGCGGCGTGAACTAAGATCTGAGTATAATACATGACTAGAGGTGTCAAACGGGACGTGCCGGGCCAGCCCGGCCTATTTTTTGTGAGCATGATCGTGCTTTTTTTGTCGGGTCAGGCACGACATGGTTATTGTATCGTGCCGTGCCTGGCTCGGCATGGTTTATTCAAGCCAGTCCCGGTATGGCTCGTAGGCTTGGCGGTACAATAAAAATATTATATAATAAATTTAATTTTTTTTGTGCCGGGTTAGGCTGCACGGGCCAAAACAAGCCCGTGCGGGCCTGGTTAAAAAAATAATAAATTTTCTATTTTTAAAATTTTAAATTTTTGTATTAAACTATATATAAAATATATATTATATTATATATAGATAATGTTTAAAAATTTTAAATAAGTAACTTGAAAATTATTGAATATACAATATTAATAAAGTTTAAATTTTTTTTATTAATTTTCAATAAATTTAGATTATAATTTATTAAAATTAAATTATAGAGTTTTAAATGAAAAATTTAAACACAAAAATAAATTAAACAAAAAATTTTGTTAAAAAAATTACAAAGTCAAAAAAACAAAAGTAAACGAATTGTCCAATCGACTAATAGATATTGAACCAAAATAAATACAATGTAACATAAAATAAAAAAAAACATACAATCAATATAAAACAAAACATCGAAATCAAAAATCAAAATCAAGAAAACACAAATCAACTGTATATGTGATCGTGAGACATCAAAAATTAAAATCAAATGATAATGACAAATGACATGTGGCGTGTCATTGGCAAATGACGTCAGGTAACGGGTAGGGGCAACCGGCAACCACGTCAATTGTCAATTAGCATATCATGATCATCATCAACCGTAACATCAAAATCATTATCATATGGATCATCATCATCAGCAATTAACACATTCGCTTTTGCAGCAGATGCAATCCATGTCCCAGCTTCAACACGATCCTGGATGATAAACCTCGAATCATCATAATCTTTCAAACAGGACAGTGCCTCAACAATATCTGGATATAATTTTGATATCATATCTGAAATAACGTTCATTGTAACAGAAAAAGTAGACTCTGATACTACGCTTGACACCGGAGAAATTAGTAGATCTCGTGTCATTCTAAATAGCACGGGAAAGGTGGACTCATGATTTTTACCACTGTAATATATCAAGATTCTTAGTATCAAATGTGATAGGATTGAGTAGTAATTGGTATCTAAGTACCGGGAAAACTCGCTACTATGTGACGTCCTACCCCATCATTTTTCCCTCGCAATCTGAATAGAAAAATCATCTTCGAAGAAGGTATTCATGTTCGTAATCACAGTCTCACTACTACTACTATCATACCTAGTATCGTAGTATGTGAACTTGATAGTCAAATTTTCGTGAATGAACCTTTTAGGTGGGTCTTCTAGGTTCATGCACGAGAAAATATAAGATAATGATTATCTATCCCATCCACCTTAACCCTAGAGTCTATGCATGCAGCAAGATAATAAAGAGATGGAACTAGTACTTTAAGTATTTGGTTTCTATCTCTGCAACCATATGGCTAAATGTCGGGTCAGCTTGATACTTTCTATACATGATACTAATGTTGTATATGTACTTGAGTGCAATGCAAGTCGTGTGAGTATAAACTAACGAACACATGTTCGTCGTGTCATAAAAAATTTTCAGGAATTTCAGTTAGTGTCGTTAATAATAAGTTCGTCACTCTTACTATTGACGTAGTCAGATATCACGTGTTCCTATATAGCACATGACTCTAATATCAGATACGTGTAATTTCAACGGTGTCTCACATCTGATTCAAATTTCTTCTTATTAAGATTCCATGACAAACATAGACTATCAAATTCCTGTTGTCTGCGAGGAGTACATATATATTTTAGTGTATTAAGTATATTATCCAACGCGGGGCAATACAGCTTCATACATGCTTGTACAATTAGGTTAATTACGTGATACATGTATCTGACATGAAAGATCTCTCCTAATGGTGCATCTTTAATATTCCTAACAAACATGTTGATTACTAATCCATTATTAGATACGTTAAATAGAATTTTTTTTAAAAAAAAGTATTTTTAATATTTTTTTAATTTTTTTATTGATTTTTAGGGGGTAAAATCATGAGGGCCGTCAGATGCACCCCCCTAACATTTGGAGGTGAAATTCAATGACTGATATTTCAATTTTATTTTGTTTTAATCGTTGGGAGAGGGGGGATTCGGGTTGAACGGGACTGTGGTTTGGGTCAAAGTGGATTTGGACCCGGGCCCACATGTTTTCCTGGTATGTGTGGTGTGGTGCTGGCGATGGGGTGGGGGGTGGGACATCTCGTGTTGGCGGGCTGTGCCACTGGCCATGGAATCGTGCCGGGTCAGGCACGGCACGAGGCCTGGTTGGCCTTGGCACGGTACGGCTCGAGGCCCGGTTGGCCTCGGCACGGCACGACACGATTGGTGCCTTGGTTGGGCACGGCAAATTCCTGTGCTGGCCCGGCCCAGGCACTGCTTAATCGTGGCATGCCTCGTGTCGGATCGGCCTGGCCCGGCAATGTTGACACATAATTTAACAAAACTATAGGTTAGGTTGAATTGCATGTGCATGTATGTTATGCCTACTTGGCCACAACCTTTTTTTTTTAAAGCTATCTAGTAGTCCAAGCCCAAGCCCAAGCTAACTTGAACCACACCCATGCCAGGCTAACCAACTCAAGGTTATTCTCATCTAAACCCAAGCTAACATTGGCTCAAACCCAAGCTAGCTTGGCATGAACCCATGCTAGTCTCGTCTAAATTTTAAACCCATGCTAGTCTCGTCTAAAATTTAAACCCATGCTGACTTCCAAACCAGGTCATGCTAGGATTTCAATAACTACTCCTAAAAGTAATTTTTGGCCATATGGGTTGGATTCGGATTAATTTTCCACAACTTGATCTTATTGCACATGGATATGATAGAAATAAGTTACAAAGTCGGCCCATGGCTTGTGGGTGAGGCGTTACTTGCCATCTTCTACTATTAAACTATTTGGAAATAGTGGAATTTTTAAATGATTTTTTCTTTCAAAATGCTACCCTATAACATTGTAGAATAGTTATTTTAAAATAAAAATTACTATGTTCTATATATATATATATGTTTGTGTGTGTGTGAATAAGAAATAAACTTGTTATTTTAACCCATTCCTATAATCATGGCATTCATCATTTCTTGCAATCCAAGTCTTTAAAAGAAAATAATAAAAATAAAAATATTTTGTATTAATGAAGAAATGCATGCATGCAAATTAATTTTTTTTTGTGAGGGTGCAAAAAAAATGAACTTGGGCCACACAAAGGTGGGGGTTTTCTGCTGCCACTTCTAGGTAGACCTGGGGGAGCACATTGAACATAAATAGAGTCAGGGCTGAAACCCAGAACATTCAGACAAACTTACATTTTTTGAAACATACATACCAGTTTGACAGACCCGTGTGATGATTTTTTTTTTCCATTGATAATAATGTTACAATATATGATCACAGGTAAAGGTAAACTTACAGGTTCCATTTTTAATGATGAACTGTAATAGGACAAGTCAAATGAGAGGTAATCCATGCGAAGTGAGATACCTTTGCAAGTGTCTTCAAACTTTCTAATACAAATAAATTCCAATTTTATTTAACACTTTTGAAAAACATCACATAGGAAGGCATGTATAACTGCAAACAATATCCAAACGAGGCTGTTAAAAATATTAGAAAATGATCAAGAACATCCTACATGTTAGGTGAGAGATGATTGTGCACATGAATTACAAAAATAAAAAAATAAAAATGCAAGTCTAGAGGAAAAATTGAAATCAAGGTTTTAAAAATATTAAAAAATATTAAAAAAAAAATATTGTTGAGCTAGTAACCAATGCCAGATAAAATCAATGCTAAATGATTTATATAAAAAGAAATAAAATACATCCTGCTCGTTGATTAGTAGATGAATATATTATGTTGAGATTTTGTTTAACATAATGACATACTCATTATGATGTACTGAGTCTTAAACTTTAACAAAAAAAAAACAAGATGTCACTAAATACTTGCTGAAATATTATTCAACAATTAAAAAAAAAATCTATTGTTAAATAGTTTTTTTAACACATAATTTTATTAGTAAAAGCATATATGGTTTACAATAGACAAAAAAATTTGCTGATTTAGGCCAACTGGTCAAATCTTATGCACCACCCGGTTCAATGCTCAGAATACATACAAAATCACAAAAAAGAAATCTGATACTAAAAAGGTATGGTTGCTGTAAGAATTTAAAAATATAAAATAATCTAAACTTTGAAGAACTTCTTTCTGAATACTTTCCTCTTGCATCTCTTATCTACCAAAGCTATACTAGTCCTAGTTATCCTCCTATTTAGCCTGCAAATCAAAAGATACTCCAAGAACTAAGAAATAATGTACCATAAAATGCATGGGTTCTTGACACAACATTCTTGCTCCTGCACTTTAAAAGTAATCTTGTTGAGCTGTAAAATGAAACTCAAGGGGGCCATCTGATCAATAAAACTAGCTAAATAGTTAGAAATAACTTCAGAGTTAATAATGTCGGGGGTGAGATATTTTATATGAGTGATCTTTTGGAAATCTCCAAAAACCCATATGATAAAAAGTGTTGGGGATGATGGGTTGCTTGGGGCTGGCGAATTGGGATTTTGAAGAGCCTAGTTGATATTTTCAATTTTAAAATGTAACATTTTAATAAAAAGTATAACAAAATTGGATTTCTAAAATAAGTAGAATTGTTTTAACAATTCTAAACCTCGAGTTTAGTGTGTGGAATAATAGTGGTGAGATAATGCAATATACACCAAGTCAAATTTATTTAAATCCACTCAACCTCTAATAATATATCAGACATTAAAATTCATCAAAGCCCAATTAATATAGAAAGTACTGCCTATCAAAATAACCACAAATTCAACAAAAACATTTACTAAATATGCATTCACACTTACAATAAATGAAATTTCAAGAATATGTAGTCCAATGAGTTTTGAGCACCAAAACCAAAAATATTTATCTTTTAGTACACTGAAAATTTGAAACCTGGTCCCCATGTCAAGATAAAAAAAAAACAAAAAAGGGAAAACAATATTGTATACATTTTTCTAAAACATAATGTTTTGCATGCACACAACTAATACATATTTAGATATACATAATGCAAAGTATATACATGTATACATCAATAGTATACTGCATGTATAACTAGTATATACACATAAACATTATACAATTGTATAAATACATTTAGATATACACATACATAAATAGTAAACATGATGTATCTTTGTATGTGTGTGTGTATTTTGATATACATAACATGATGTATATACATACCATTTTGGCTAACACATTTTCTTAACATGATGTTTATATACATGCATACAAGCACACAATGATACATCATGTATACTATTTATGTATATTGTATATACATCATGTTATGTATACCAAGATATATTTATACACCATGTATTTTTTTTATATTTATATACTATGTATATGTTTATGCGTGTGTGTGTGTGTATAATATTTATAGATGAAATACATTGTTTACGCATACATGTATATACATTATGTTATGTAAATCTATATATAGTTTTGTTATGTAAATATATAATGTTATTTACAATTATTATGAATCACAGGCTTTAATGCTACAAAGAGAGAGAGAGAGAGAGAGAGAGAGAGGAGAGAGGAGAGAGAGAGATAGAGAGAGAGAGAGACATAGAGAGAGAGAGACATAGAGAGAGAGAGATGGAGAGGGAGAGACAGAGAGATAGAGAGAAAGTGAGAGAGACATAGCGAGATAGATAGAGATATATAGAGAGAGAAAGAGAGAGAAAGAGAGAGAAAGAGAGAGAAAGAGAGAGAAAGAGAGAGAAAGAGAGAGAAAGAGAGAGAAAGAGATAAAGAGAGAGATAGAGAGAGTGACATAGAGAGAGAGAGACAGAGAGAGAGAGAGAGAGAGAGAGATATATATATATAGAGACAGAGAGAGAATGATAGAGAGAGAGAGATAAAGAGAGAGATAGAGAGAGAATGAGAGAGATAGAGAGATAAAGAGAGAGATAGAGAGAGACATAGAGAGAGAGAGATAGACAGAGAGAGAGACAAAGAGAGAGCGAGAGAGAGATAGACAGAGAGACAGTGAGAAAGAGATAGAGAGAGACAGAGAGAGAGAGAGAGAGAGAGCGAGAGAGAGATAGACAGAGAGAGACAGAGAGAGAGACAAAGAGATAGAGAGAGATAAAGAGAGAGAGAGATAAATAGAGAGATAGATAGATAGAGAGAGAGAGAGAGAGACAAAGAGATAGAGAGAGATAAAGAGAGAGATAAAGAGAGAGAGAGAAAGTGATTGAGAGATAGACATAGAGAGAGAGAGACATAAAGAGAGAGAGAGATAAATAGAGAGATAGATAGATAGAAAGAGAGAGAGATAGGGAGAGAGGAGACAGAGAGAGAGGTACAAAGAAAGAGAGAGAGAGAGAGACAAAAAGAGATAGACAGAGAGATAGAAAGACAAAGAGAGAGAAAGTGAGAGAGAGAGATAGAGATATAGAGAGAGATAGAGAGATAAAGAGACAAAGACAGAGACAAAGATAACAATAGAGAAAGAGAGAGATAGAGAGCTATAGAGAGAGGGAGAATTACATAATATTTATATTACAAATGAAAGGAATCTTTTATTTAGTGAAAGCTTCCATTCATCAATTATCAAGATTATGCTATTTTATATTTTTATTACTAAAGAAATTCTTAGAATATTCTAGAATGAGAAAATTTTTTTGAAGCCTCTAGAACCTTCTATAATTTGACTTAAATATATCAAACTATTTGGAATTATCTCAAATATTTCATACTCTTCTAGATCATTATAGAAGTCCACAAAGAACCACCCACACTCTCCTCCAACATAATTGAAAAAATCACCCACACAATGTTCTAGAATTTCACTAGGTCAAGACATTCTCCTCCAACATTAATGTCACCGATGTCCTCGTCAAATCATCAACATTATGGAAACTAATACTCTATTTATGGAATTTATATCATACATCAATAGGATCTCAACTGGCTTCATTGTCTAGTTGCCCCTTCCATTATATCGAGTATTTTTATTTTGGCATGTAATTATTTCACCTCATGACTTATTCTATTAAAATAAAACTTATAATATACTTTAAGCTTTTTTAGATAAATCAAGTTGGTATGAGATATTATCAACCCTTTTTTGAGATCGTTGTAAAATTTCTCTTACCTTCACACTAGTTCATTGTGTGTCATTTTTTGCCACACCACTAAGTATAATCTCACCAACACCAAGTCTTTGATTTGGTAGTGTACATCTCTTCATTTTTCATTAGTTCACTTATTTGAATGCTCAGCTACTTTGTGCAATCCAATTTCAATCAAGTGAATCTATTTTTGTCACTCATAAAAAAAATGATAAGATGTTGGAATTCATCACACATAACCTATTGCATTGATGTTCGAGTTATGTGGTACTTGTTTAATCTTAATTTCAAATAGGCTTTATCTCATTTCTTTCTCACATGTAAGTTATAAAAAAAAATTATCTAATATGTAGTAATTTTGACTAATCATAAAGTTATGCACTTTCAAAGTATAGTAGAATTATCTATAATAACATTTTCACCCTATCTATCTATCCATTAGTTTGAGGTGAACATTAGTGAAAAGTTCAAATTTAATCTTACTAGCTTGAATAGTGATTTCCTAAATTGTTTGTGTGAATCACCCATCTTGATTAATGATCATGGATTGGGGAATGTCCCAATAATATATCACATTCTTTACAAATAAATTTGCTATTTTCTCAATTGAATATTTTCCCAAACTCATCAATTTTGAGATTCTCAAAATGAAGTCTTTTGAGATACTCTCTCATGGTTATTCTAGAATACACAATGGTTGCAAAAAATTTGCAATCATCTACTACTCCACCTTGTGTTGGTAAACTAGATAAATCATTACATAGCTCTTCACTTAATTTTTTATGTGACAATAATATTACCTCTCCAAAAGAGTTAGGGTATAATACATATCTGAATAACCAATCCACTTGCAATCATGATACTCATGCATGTTCTCCTTCAACAACTTTTAGACTTGGGGGACATACAACTATTACCCCTTCGTTGAGATTAAATTATCTTCCACCTATTATTTTTAATTCTCTCTCCAAGACAAACTCAGTAAGAGATTTAGTCATCTAGAATTCAGATAGGTGCCCGGCACTCAATGAACCAATTTTGTGAGCTATTTCATAGTATTATCATGATGTGTATGTACTAAATATGGGAGTAAATAAGAAAGATTTTACTTCATTATATTTTTTCTGGAATTGGATGAATAGTAATGAAATCAGATTAAATTAATGTAAAATTAGTAACTTGGTAAAGAGCTTAATTAGATAGCAGAAAAATAATTGAAAGTTATGATATTTTTTTAATATTAGGATTTAATGAAATAAGCACAAACCTATTGAGTATTTGAGTAGTCATGAAAATTTTTGTATGTCATGATTTTATCACATAGTTATCAGAATTTTTTTATTATGCAATACTTTTTTTGGGTGATTTTTAATATATATATCAATATATTTTTATGTATTTAAGCTTTAATTCGAGAGATTTTACTAAATATATATTTTGAGTGAAGTGAATGAATGATAAGGAAATTAGAAGTATTTTAGATAAAATTGATGCAC
>JAREIK010001146.1:229945-315005 GCA_029783825.1 Sapria himalayana | reverse complement strand
CTTTCTTTCTTTCTATCTATCTACTATCTATATATCTTTATATCTATAATCTACCTATCTGTTTATCTATCTATATATCTACCTATCTGTTTATCTATCTATATATCTATTAGTCTATCTATCAGTCTATCTATCTGTTTATATATTTATTTATCTATGTATTTGTTTATCTATCTATCTATCTTTGTCTTTCTAATTATTTGTCTATTTATTTTTGTCTATTTATCTATCTATCTATATGTCTATTTCACTATAAAAAAATATCTTTTAGCTACGAATTTAGCTAGGAAAATCCCAAGTTAATTAGCAATGCGTTAGCTAGGGAATTAAGAGATGTTTGATTTTACATTGAATTATAAATTATCACTGGATTTGTGATGGATTAGATTTAGAAATTTTTGATTGAAAATTATCCCTAGCTACTATGATCATAAGGTTCACGTAGGGAGTGATGAGGCAAATTTAGCAATTGATTTAGAAATGAATTTTCCCTTGCTAATTAAATTAAAGATAAAATCACTCGCTAAATAATATTCTGAATTTTTCTTATAATGATTTTATATTTAATTACTAGCGATTTTTTCCTTAATGACTAATTTTCATAAAATACTATGCATTTAGCTATGAATTCTTTTCTAAGCTATATTGACTTGGGATAATTTCCATCATCATAATCTTTAATGATTTAATTTTTTAATATTATTTGTCTTAATATTTATATAATTTTGTATATTAAAGGTATTCATAGGTTTATGATGAGCAATCCTTGAAATCAACATA
The DNA here is from genome assembly GCA_029783825.1 of Sapria himalayana. Classification (NCBI taxonomy): domain Eukaryota; kingdom Viridiplantae; phylum Streptophyta; class Magnoliopsida; order Malpighiales; family Rafflesiaceae; genus Sapria; species Sapria himalayana. The sequence goes on along the minus strand of JAREIK010001146.1, from coordinate 314,225 downwards.
TCTTCTCAGATAATTATAAATCTGGATATTACAATTAAGTAATTATATTAATATAGGCTAAAAAAAACTAGTTTTATGATTATAAAATGTTTAAAAAATTATACAAAATATATTTTCCGAAAAATTTAATTATGATAATTTACATATTTGTAATCAAAAACAATTAAATAATAATTATAACTAATTATAATCATTTTTATGATATTTTAATTAATAAATAAACAGATATAAAAAATTACTACAAATAAAAGCTAAAAATATTTAATTGTATGATTAAATAAAAAAATTATAAAAATATCTGAATTAACGAATAAACAAGTAAATATTTATATTTTTTAAAATATAAAATATTTTTTTGATTATAATGAATTTTTTTAAAAATAGTTACTAAGAAGATTTGAAATTTTTCAAATATAAAAAAATTGGAAAATTTTCATAAAATTTTTAAAAATAAATAAATTGAGTATTTAAAGATAATACATAGATGTTTTAAATTACATTAACAAATCTTGATGATTTAAAAATAAATATGTTCAGTGTGGTATTAAAAGAACAACTTCAAGAGTATTTTTTTTCGGATTTAAATGATTTATTTAAATAGTACTAATGAAATTTCTTTTTCCCTTGTCCTAAAAACACTTAAAATTTTTTACCCCTTTAAACACTTTTGAAAAGTACTACCAAACTGACCTTAAGTTGATTTGAATTTAAATTTTATTTTTTGTCCCTACTGAAATTTATAAGAATTAAATAATTGAATAAGATCTTTTCTATATTCTTATAATATTTCATTTTTATTAGAATTATAAATATAACTTTTTTTATTATATTTCTCACTTTAAGTAATTTTTAGAATTTTATAAATTATACTTTTATATCAAATAATATGAAATTTATTGCATATATAATTATTTCATATTATATTCATAAAAAATAAATTGAATTCATAAAAATTTATTACCATAATATGTGTGTGTGTGTGTGTAATACTTTATTATAATATATTATTATTTTTTTATTTATGAAATAATATCATTTATGGTTAAATAAAAATCTATTTCTTTTTTTTTAATATTATTTAATTTTTATAATTTTAGTTTACTTTTATATATTTGTCTCTTTTTTTTATATATTTACATTCATTTTTTTATTTATAGTTTCCGTGATAATATAAAAATACTAAGGCATTCAAGCACTTAAACCTTTTTATCTATCTTTGTGAAGTAGAAGAGAGGAGAAGTGAAACGGGACTACATGAGCACGTGCAACTCATAACTTTACCTCTTCTTGTTACCAAGTTAGATTAACAATGCTCTTCTCCTTCAGGATACTAATTGCATTTCTATCTTTCTCTCAATTTGTTTTCCACTGGCAGTGTTTGGTTGATACAGATTAATTGGTTTTAATTTTTTTTTTCCTTTTCCCCAAATTATTTTTCTTTTTTTTTCTATTTTAACATCACTTATATGATTTTGACTCTTCACTATGAGTGAAACAACATATGGTTAGTGTAAACTTTGTTCTTTTAATGATTATTTTTTTTGGGTTTTATGGATTTCAAATACAAAATGTATGCTTATTGTTTTCTACTTCTATAACTTAAGAAAAAAAAAAGTATGCATATTGTTTTGTGCTTCTGTAACTTTAGAAAAAAAAATACCATGAGAGATCAAATTTAACTTTCCTAAAGTTAAATTTGATCTATTTGGTATTAATGATAAAATATGAACCGCAGATGCCATTCTGTGCTAGATCTTAAAGTTTCAAAACAAAGTAACTCAAGTTCTTCAGTTATTTCTAATGTGATGTATTTGTTTCACTTGAATATCGCTACGATGCAGGTTGTCGGTGTACAATCTATCATTATGGATAATCTAGTTTCTGATTCCCAACAAATCATAGTTTCTTTATTTATGAATGATTATCATGTGGTTCATCTGGCTTTACATTCGAGTTTATGTTAGAAGAATATCAGCATTTCTTAGAAACTAATCTTCTTTGTTTTGGATTTTAGAATTGGTTTTAGTTTTGATGGTATCATATCTGCATTTTATTTTTCTTCTGAGCTGATCACTACTATATTTTTCATTGAGTTTTATTTCTAATTTGGAATTTGAATTCTACAAATTTAGCTATTCTTTTTTTAATCTCAATTGGACCTATGATTCTATGCATGTTTTTTAGACTTGCACAGTAATATTCAAGATTTGATTTGATCATCTTTTTTCATTTTTTTTTGTTTTTTCCTGGATCTGCACCACAAGCTTAATATTCTCATTTAATATAAGAATAAATGAATATAAAAAAATTTATTGAAATAAGAGGACGTACATATAATTGGAGAATATGAATGCAAATACACCCATAGACTATGTTGTGCTCCAACTATCACCTAAATCATCATTGTTTGATTTTTTTATCTATAATGATGAAATATCTTTTACATGTGCATATATAATCTTTTTCTATCTTTCTTTATCTTTCTTTCTCTCTAGATGTATATATGTATGCATATCTTCATTGATTTTTGGTTCGTTGTAGGGGTTCTTTGTTCATCAAGAAAATTAAGAAGACAGAGAAGCTTGATACTTGTCTTTTAAAGTCATTTGTGAGTCAGTTGAAGTCATAGAATCACCGAGAGGTCTTGCAGGCTCTTCAATCGAGATCAAAGTAGATCAATTTTAAGATCATGAAACTTGCTTTACCAATGGAACACTCAAAAGATTACAAACAAGACCCACCAATTGTTTTTCTAACAAAAGTTGATTGCCACTTTTTCATTTGAAGGTTCATGCAGTTTGCCAGTGCACCTACAGATTTGGAAACTTTTTATGCATTTGATGAGGAGATGTCCCAGCTGGAAGTTGCCTAGAGAATTTACTCTCAGGTTGTATTATTTTTTTAATACAATCTACTTTTTAAAGAGAAAATGATTCGAAATTTTATTCACATGTTAAGTCTTATGGAGTTCTTAACTTTGTATTCAAGGAGCTAAAGAACATTCTTCAGGTACCTTTCCTTCACATCACTCCTCAAAATACAGACATTATTGTACTCTACGTTATATTCAAGCTCAACTGATGGATTCAAATCCATTTTTAATGATAGTCGATTGATATTGACTGTTTTGCCTAAATTTACATTAAAACAAAACATGTTTTGATGCGATGATACATTTATTCGCTCAAAAGCAATAAGTCTCGGGTTCAAGACAATTATATATGACCTCTTTGATATATCAATGGTAAGATTTGTTGAGAGATATATTTATATACCTCTCTCTAACCTTATGTTATCGAAGAAACTTGTGCATTGAGTACTCATACATGTTTACACAAACCAAGCTCAATTGATTGATTAAATCCCATTTTTTATTATAGTTATCAATATTGATTGCTTAAATTGAATTGACATTAACATAGATTATATGTATGTATATAGATATATATATATATATATATATATATATGTATGTATAGATATAAAAATATATATTTACATGTGTATATAGATATGTATATATGTACGTATATAGATATATATATGTGTGTGTGTGTGTGTGTGTGTAAATATATATGTGTATATTAAATATATATATGTATATGTGTGTGTGTGTGTACACATATATATGTGTATATTGACATATATACGTGTATATAGACATACATACATATTTACATACATACATACATACATATATATATATATTTAATTATGTGTGTGTGTGTATGTATGTATGTGTGTATGTATGTATGAATAAAGATATTTGTGTGTGTGCGTGGGTGTGTGTGTGTGTGCATGGGTGTGTGTGTGTGTAATTGGATGGTATTTAACCCAGGGCAATATACCTGAACCACAAAAGGAATTAATTCTTGGCCAAACAAATGATGATATTGATAGATAGTTAGGAATTATGATCGAACTCGCAATATTAAAGTAGTTGTGAATTCAATACCCTACCAACCAAACCACCCTGCCATTATTAGTTGAAATTATATTTTGATTTTAAAGCATTTGCATAAAACTGAAGCCTAATTTAGATTATTTTTTAAGTCACATCATGAATTTATGAATCACATTATTTAGAAATTTAAATTTATATGACTATTATATATTATATAATGATTTTGTTAAATGATGTTTTTTTTGAGATAATTATATTTTTATTATTTAATAGATTATATTTTATTGTGATACATCAAAGTAATATGACTAAAAATACTTAATTAAATTTGATTTCTCATAGAAGGATGAGATATCAAATTATTATTGGTGAAATATATGGGTTCTATTTTGATTGTCTCTAAAAATATTATTAAAAATAACATTATAGATAAACTTTTATACATTTATATAATAGTATGACAATAAAAAATAAATATCTATACTTTAATAAATATAAATGTATAACATTATATATAAACATGATATGCTTAGATAAACATATAATGTTATATATAAATATTTATACATATGTATAAATGTTTATAAACATTTATACAACATTTACATAACACTATCCATTTATATAATAGTTTATATAACATTTAGATAACATTTATATAACATATAAAATATTTATACATATTTTAAACATTTATATAACATATAAATTTTTTTATAAATATATACTATTTATAATGTTTATATAAATGTGATATATATATCCTATATAATATTTATAAAAGTGTTACATATATATATATATATCACAACAAAAAAATATTCATTTAGCTAAGGAATTTTAGCTAGGGATTAATCCCTAGCTAAATTACCAGGGATTAGCTAGGTAATAACAAGGAATTTATGATTTTTAAATGAAATAAAAATTTGAAATGGATTAGCGACAGAATATTGTCCTAAATTTCGCTCAAGAAAAGCGGGGATATTAGCTACAGATTTAGTGATGGTAATTCCCTAGCTAATAAAACCTAGAATATGCCGACGAATTTAGTGATGAAATTTCCATAGCTAATAAAACCCGAAATATAACGACTGAGTTAGCAATGGAATTCTTCTAGCTAATAAAACCCGGAATTTAGCGATGTATTTAGCGAAGATTTTCCATAGCTAATAAAATCTAGAATATAGCGACCGATTTAATGATGGATTTAGCGATGCATTTTCCTAGCTAATAAAATCTAGAATATAATGACAGATTTAATGACATAATTTTCCTAGCTAATAAAATCTAGAATATAGCGACATATTTAGCATCGGAATTTCTCTAGCTAATTACATCTAGATTATAGAGATGGATTTTAGCAATGGAATTTCCCAAGCTAATTACATCCAAAATATAGCGATGGATTTAGCGACGAAATTTTCCTAGCTAATTACATTCGGAATACATCGACAGATTTAATGATGTAATTTTCATAGCTAATTTTATCTGGAATACAGCGACGGATTTAGTGATGGAATTTTCCTAGCTAATTACATCCAAAATATAGTGATGGATTTAGCGACTAAATTTCCCTAGATAATCTTTAATTATTTAATTTGTTTTAATTTATTATTAGTTTTTAATATTTTATTTAATTTTGATTATTTAATATATGATAATGGTCTATAGATGAGTGATCTTTGAAAGATACAACCTCCTCGTAAAATTATAAAAAAAGAATATTATAAATAAATAATTTAAAAAATATAAAAATACAAAAAAAAATTATATTAACAAGGACTAAAATAACTATTTTTATGATGTATAATTTTTTAAAAAAATTATACAAAAAAAATTTCTAAAATTTTTAATTAAGAAACTTAAAAATCTGTATTAATGTAACATTAAATAATTAATTTTATAAGCATAATAATTTTATATGATATTTTAAAAATTAAATTAAAATACATTAAAATTTATACTAATATAAATATAAAATATGTCATTGTATGATTAAATAGAAAATATTTTCAAAAATATCTGAATTGACGAATAAACTAGTAATATTAATATTATTATAAGTAAAAAAAAATTTTATGATTATAGGAAACTTTTAAAAAAATAATTAATACAAAATTTGAATAAATATATAGATGTTTGCCCCTACTAAATTTTATAATAATTAAACAATTGAGTAATATTTTTACTATTAGCTTTTAATATTCAGTATTTATTAAAATAATAAATATAACTTTTTTAATTATCTTCTCACTTTAAGTAATTTTTTGATTTTTAAAAAATATTAATGATATCAAATAACATGAAATTTTATGCCTTAAAAATTATTTCATATTATCTTCATAAAAAGTAATATGAATTTTTAAAAATTTATAACCATATATTATATATATTTATATATTTTTTAACATTAATAGTATTTTATAACTCTTAGGAGAGTGGCTAGAAGACAAATCCTCATTTCATATATGTCTTATTATATAAAGTTTGTAAATTTTGTAGCTATTTTATATTTTTTTTATAAGGCTAAACATATATATTTTTTTAAATTATTTATATATTTATTGTTTAATAAATTTACAATAAAAAATTATAAGGTGTTTGTTTTTCATGCGTACCTTGCTACATGCACATGAATTTTGTTGAAAAAATTTTGATAATTAAAAAAAAATTAGCCTTTTAGTATTAAATATATATATATATATATATATATTGTTTATTTAGTGTTTTTATAATTAACAATTTTAATTTTTTGGTAATATATATAATCACTTGTTGTCGAGATGCGAGAGAAAACTCGAACAAGCGAAGCGGCTATGTCCCCCGAAGTCCACCTCTATCTCTCAACACCGACGCATCAAAACCTAAGCGAAGAGTAATATAAATGAGATTTCTTATTGATTTAAGGTACGTTTTCTACCCTATTACTTCATCGATTATCTTAATGCAAGAGTGTGTTTTGATTCTGTTATTTTCTATTCTGAAATTCTTCTTTAGTAATCACCATGGTAAGCTTGGATTGCTTATATAAACTTATTCGTATATATACTTCATGTATTTGTGATATGATGTGTTTTCATTGTGTAGATGTTAATGGTGCACAGTAGGTATGCTGACTTGATATCTACGTCAAAATACATCATTATATATAAATAATATGCATAAATAGTATACATAAATATAAGTGTATTTTATATGTGTGTATTTAAACATAACTATGCATAAATATGCATGTGTTATATAATTCAAATTTCTTATAGAAGTGTATTTTACTATATCTATAACTATAAAAATAGTATACATAAACATAACTATATATAAATATAACAACGTATATTTAATATACATTATACATACATACATATATACATACATAAATATATATGTATACATATATATATATATATATATATATAATAATATGTAGATCAACATATTACTATATATAAATGTATTTATCTCATTAATATACATAACTATATATAAACAATAGCCATAAATAGTATGCATAAACAGTATTAGGTATGCCGACTTGATATCTACATCAATATACATAACTATATATAAACAGTGACATAAACAACATACATAAACATAAGTGAATTTTATATAAGTGTATTTAAACATAACTATATATCAATATGCATGTGTGATATAATTCAAAATTCTTATATAAGTGTATTTTACTATATCTATAATTATAAAAATAGTATACATAAACATATCTATATATAAATATAACAACATAATATACATACATACATATATATATATATATAGGTATATAACTATATATACATGTATTTAACAATATGTATATCAACATATTACTATATATAAATATATTTATCTACATCAAAACCTATACATAGCCATATGTCTAAATATATATAATTACATGAAAAACTATATATAACTACATCTACAACATGTATAACTACATGTTTCAAAAACATAATATACATTCATATCTTTCATCTCATTCATACATATTTTTTTTGATATTGTATAAATCTTTATGATTTTCTCATATATTTTAGGAACTTAAATATAATTTTTTCAACCTTAAATGTAATTATATTATATTTTTATATGTTTGTATAATCTTTATGATTTAATATGTTTAGGGTTTGTATTTTTGTTTCACATAATATCATTTAATTAAAATTAATTTCTATTAAAATGTTAATTTGTTAAAATTCAAGTGGTAAATTTCAAAACAAATAACAATATGTTTGTGTAATAAATATTATAAAAAAAATTCTAAAATATATATGTGATGTAGTTTCAATTTACAAAGATAAAACTTTAAAATTAAAATTATTTTACAAAATAAAATTTGCACCTCATAATAAGCAATATGTAATATTTATTATAAAATTAACAATGGTTGAAATGAATTTATTAATTACAAAAAAAACATTGTAATGTATTAAATTAAAAATAAAATTTAAAATAAAATTTAAAAATAATTATTTAAATAAACAAATTCATATATTTATATGGTCATTTATATATTTTGAATAAAATAAAAAAATAATTACTTGTAGAAAAATATACTCATGTATTTATATGGTAATCTGTTTTGTTAGAACGTAATTAAAAAATAATTGATTTTTTACTAAACAATAAAGGCATGTATTTATATGCACTACATTATATTTTTTTGAATTTTAAAGTTTCTAAAAATTTATTAAACACAATAAATAATAGTTAGAAATTTATCATAGACATTAATATTTTAATAAAAAAATTATATAGAAATACAAAAACAAAATTATTTATTTCTGAACTATATTTTCATTTTTAACATAATTGTAAAAACAAAATAATTTACAAATATGCCAACTTCATTTATTTATATGAGTATAATGAAAGTTATTTTAATATAAATATTAAAAAATCAACTATTTAAATAAAATAGAAGCTCATATATATAATTCATAAATTCATTTTACGCATTAATATGCTTCACACACACACACACACGCACGCATACACACACACACACACACGCACGCACACACACACACACACACAAATATTTGTTTTAAATATAAAGAATTTACAATATTTTATAAATTGTGTTGAACATATAATATTTTATTTTAATTGAATTTTCAAAATCATAAAATTTTAAATACATTTACATAGACACGCGCACACACTCACACACACTCACACACACTCACACACACATATATAATAGTTTCATGTGTAACTTTAAAAATACATTATGTATATAGGTATATGTGTGTGTTTGTGTGGGTGTATAGTAGTATATGCATGCATACAAGTATATACACACTAGTTTGAAAATGTAGATACATGTGTGAATATATAACAAAGTACAAAAATGCGTATGCTGATATATAATGTATAGTAATGTATATGGATGTATAAATGTGTGTGTGTGTGTGTAGGGTAGTGTAAATGGACATATATATTTATGAATATATATGTAAATATCAACATTAATTTTGAGAAGAGAAATACATGAGCACATAAATATTAACATGTTCCACAAATTCGTGAGAGTAGGAGCAAAAAGTGATATTATTGCAAGATACTACTAATCTTCCATCTATAACACTTTGCCTCAAAATTTGATCAGTGTACTACTTACAATGATAAGGTTCATTTAATACTACATACCATGGAGTTATATTTTTATTCAATATTATAATTTTTTCAAATAAAAAAATTTATCTAATATCTTCTTCAACAACTCTTCTATCTTATTTTTCTAGTCTTGATAAGCTATTTCAATGTTGATTATATGTACATTTTTTATCTAATATCTCTAGTTCAAACTACTGTAATAGTAAAATCCATCAAATCAATCTAGGGTTGACATCTATCTTTTCTATGAGATATTTGATTATAGAATATTTAGTATATACTATGACTTTGGTTCCTAATAAATATGATATTAATTTTCCAAGAGAAAAGATTGTTGATACAAGTTCTTTCTCTATATTGGTGTAATTCCATTATGCATTTAAAGTGTGTTGTTATCATAGTATATGATAACTATTTCATAAATATTTGTATAACTTTATAAAACTTTTCATAATTTATATTTAACTATATTTATAACTATGTAAACTATTTTTATAACTATATTAATAACTATATTTAACTATTTATTTAAAAATAGAATATTTGATAACTATATGAGTAATTCTATATAACTATATTTGTAACAAAATATATCATATGTATAGTAATATATAACTATATTTAATTGTATTTTACTAAATGTATACCCATAAAAATGTTATATATAACTATATCTTTAACTCCATACATATTTATAACTATATGTGCATAACTATATATAAATATTTTTATAAGTATGTAATACTCTATATAATTAAATATAACTATATTTGTATCTATGTATACATATATGTATTCATATAATTAAATCTATATATTTATTTATAACTTTGTATATATTTATATACAACTACTTATGACTACTTGTATGAATATATCTATATATAATTATATGTAAATTATATATAACTCTGTTTATAATTATATATACTATAGATATAAGAAAATATAGAGGTTGACCTCCCTCTCTGATGACCATCTCTTGAGGTCTATTGATTCTATTTTTTTTTCTCATTAGATCTCTTTACTACCATACGACAAATGGATTTAGATTTAGTGGAAGAAATGGGGGTTAAGTTCACAAAGTTGTTTAGCAGGTTGTTTCCCAATAAAGAGATGAGGATTTTGATGCTAGGTCTTGATGCTGGCGGTAAAATAACCATTCTGTATAAGTTGAAGCTTGATGAAATTCTCACCACAATTCCTACTATTTTCTTCAATGTAAAGACTATTGAATACAAAAACATCAATTTCACTGTGTGGAAATTTGGGGGTCAAGACAAGATTCGGCCTTTCTGGAGGTATTACATCCAGAATACCCAAGGTCTTATATATGTGGTGGACACCAATGACAAAGATCAAGTTGTTGAAGCCTGAGATGAGTTGCATAGTATGCTAAAGGAGTAAAAGCTTCGAGATACAGTTCTCCTGGTGTTTGCCAATAAGCAAGATCTTCCCAATGTGATGAATGCAGCTGAAATTACTGACAAGCTCGGCCTTCATTTTCTTCGCCAACACCATTGGCACATTCAGAGCACCTGTGCTACCTCTGGTGAGGGGCTCTACAAGGGTCTTGATTGTCTTTCCAATTATATTTCCAACAAATCATAAATAATTTTAGCAGGATGAGACAACCTTTGTTGACATATCTGGATGTAGATCTAATCTTTGCCTATTTTGTTTGAGTTTTATTTTGTTATGTGGATGTCATCATGTGTTTCTAGGGGGATTCAAATTGAATTTATATTTATAAATTGCCTGCCTGAAATACAAGACCGCATTTACTTTGTTCTGATCTGTTGTAAGCCGAACTTGTTTGTTTTCTGTTTTGTATCTTATTGCCATTGGATCGCAAAGGTATAAGAAACATATAACTATAAATAATTGTATTTGACTATATGTATACATATAAAATAGTATACATAACTATAATTAAAAATATAATAAACAACATATATTTAATATACATTTTTATATATTAGTATATAAAAATGTATTTTACCATTTATATACCTATAGATAACTATATGTATACATATATAAAATTAGAAAACAAAATATATATAACTACATGTATAAATATCAGTATAACTAGTGTAACTATATGTTTAACAACATGTAACTATATTTATAATTACATGTATAATAACATATAACAATATGTTTAACTATATGTGTATAACTATATATATATATATATATTCGTATAACTATTAACACTTTATATAATTAAATATAACTATATTTGTTACTATGTATACATATATGTAAATATATATATTTATTCATTACTTTATATATTTATGTATAACTATTTGTATGAATATAGCTATATATACTATATGTATAATAACATATAACTATAAATAATTGTATCTTTTTATATGTATAACTATAAAAGCATTATAATAACTATAATAAAATATATAATTTACAACTTATATTTAGTATACATTTGTATATATTTGTATATAAAAATGTATTTTACTATATCTATACCTTTACATAACTAAATGTATGAATATATAAAATTATATGAAAAAATATATATACCGACACATATAAATCTAAGTATAACAATATGTGTAACTATATGTATAACCACATGTAACTATATTTATAATTACAATTATACCAACATACGACATTATGTTTAACTATATGTCTATAACTATATATAAATATTTGTATAATTATATAATACTTTATATAATTAAAATATAACTATATTTGTAAATATGTATACATATATAAAATTATATAAAAAAATATATACCTATATGTTTAAATATAAGTATAATTATATGTGTAACTATATGGATAACCACATGTAACAATATTTATAATTACATGTATAATAACATATAACATTATGTTTAACTACATGTGTATACTTATATATAAATATTTGTATAACTATATAAAACAAGATATAATTAAATATAAATATATTTGTAACAATGTATACATATATGTAAATCTATATATTTATTTATAACATTATATATTTATGTATAACTATTTGTATGATTATATTTATATATAACTATATTTTTAACATTATAAAAATATTTATGGCTATATATACTATATCTATAATAAAAAATAACTATAAATAATTGTATCTTTTTATATATATAACTATAAAATCATTATACATAACTATATTTAAATATATAATTTACAACTTATATTTAATATACATTTGTATATATTAGTTTATAAAAATATATTTTACTATATCTATATCTATACATAACTTTATGTATAAATATATAAAATTATATGAATAAATATATATACCTACATGTATAAATTGAAGTATAACTATATGTGTAACAATATGTATAACCACATGTAACTATATTTATAAGTACATGTATAACAACATACAACATTTTGTTTAATTATATGTGTATAACTATATATAAATATTTGTAAAACTAAATAAAACTTTATATTATTAAATATAACTATATTTTTAACTATTTATACACATATGTATACATATATGTAAATCTACATATTTGTTTATAACTTTGTATATTTTATGTATAACTAAATATAACTACTCGTATGAATACACACACACACACACACACACACACACACATAACTAAATATTTAATGATATATAATTTTTTATAACTATATATATTATATGTATAATAACATATAACTATAATTAATTATATCTTACTATATGTATAACTATAAAAACTTTATACATAACTATATTTAAAAAAATCATTAACAACATATTTTTAATATACATTTTTATATATTAATATAAAAAATGTATTTTAGTATATCCACACATATACATAACTATATGTATAAATATATGAAATTATATTAAAAAATATATATACATACATGTATAAATATAAGTTTAACTATACGTGTAACTATATATATAATCAAATGTAACTATATTTATATTTATATGTATAGAATCATACAACATAATATTTAACTATATCTGTATAACTATATATAAATATTTGTATAACTATAAACAATTCTATATAAATAAATATAACTTATTTTTTAATTATGTATACATATATGTATAGATATATTTAAATCTATATAATTGTTTATAACTTTGTATACCCTTATGAATATCTACTTATAACTACTTGTATGCATATATTTATATATAACTATATGTTTAACTATATGTAACTATTTATAACTACATTTACTATATATATACAAACATATAATTATATATCGGATAATACTAATTTGTTGCACTAACTTGAAATTAAATGACAAAAGATATAATATCAACAATATGTAAACACATAGCTTGAGAGTGTCCATTGGTCAGGCTCATATATGGTATAATACAAATAAGGGTCATACCATTTCATAATCTCAGCCCTCGGGCCTCAGGCTCATATATAAACTTATTTATTACAAAAGATGTAATATTTGAAAGGTTCATCAGAAGAAATATTTTTTAATGTAATTCCTCATTCTAACACTGCATTTTCTGTGTGTGTCTCTCTCTCCCTCTAATTCTTTCTGTGTCATTCTCTTCCTCTTTTTCTTTCTATCACACACACACTCTCTCTTGTTATTTTCTTTCTCACTTTCCTTTATTTCTTGTTCTCTCTCTCTCTCTCTCTCTCTCCCTCTCCCCCTTTCGCCATTTCTCTCCCCCTCTCCCCTTTTCTCTCTCTCCCTCTCCCTCTCCTTCTCCCTCTCCCCTTTCTCACTCTCTCTCTCTCTTTCTCTCTCTCTCTCTATCTCTCTCTCCCCTTCTCTCCTTTTCTCTACCTCTCTCACACACACACACTCTCTCTCTCTCCCTCTCCCTCCCTCTCTCTCCCATTCTCCATTTCTTTCCCCTCTCCCGCTTTCTCTCACTTTCTCTCCCTCTCCCCTTTCTCTCTCTCTATCGCATTATCTCTCCCCGTCTCTCCATTTCTTTGCCCCTCTCTCTCCCCCCACCTTCTTTCTCTCTCTCTCCCTTCCCCCTTCAAACTTAAAATGTCTTTCTTTTTTGCTTTCCTTTCTTGTGCATTATCATATTTTGATTCCTTTATCTAGTATTACCATGATATCTATTAATCTTTATCATGCTAAAAATTACTTTATTTATTCATGTAGAATCTGCAAACTCATTGTCTTGATATTCACGATATTTAATTATTAGTATATTTTGAAGTAATAGAATGATTAAATCAAAATAATGATTAAGCATTATTTTTTGTAAATAAAACAGGAAAAAATTAGTTCAAATCATCTGTGGATGTACAGAAGGTTTATGAATAGAATCTTGAATAAAGATTTTTTGAGTGGGCTTGAAACTTTCATCAATTTTGTATGTAGTCAATCAAGATGGATGGATGGAGAAAAAATTAAGTGTCCATGTAATCATCACAAGTGTCAGAATATCCCTTTTCATGATGCAAACACTATAAGATATCATTTGGCTAAATATGGCTGTGTACCAAATTATGGATTTTTCATGGGGAAAGTACGATGACTCTAAACATTGACCAAAATGAGGGTACTGAAATATTTTCTTGTGGTGAAGAATCATGAAACACATACCATAGAATGATCACGTAAGCTCCATGTGCTAACTTTAAAATTAATTATGTGGATGACCCACCTAATCCTGAAGCTTAGATATTTTATGAAATGCTTAAAGCTACAAATAAAGAGTTGTGGGTTGGTTGTAAAACACATTAATAATTGTCACTTTTGGCTCAACTTATGACCATTATGTAAGAAAATCATCCATCTGAGAAATTATTTGATCAGGAGATAGAACTGATGAAGGAGATTATTCCAGATAATAATTTGATCACTAACAACTTTTACAACACTAAGAAGTTGCTACGAGGAATGGTTCTACCAGTTGAAAAATTGATAGTTGTTTCAATAAATGTATGTTATATTGGGGTGGTGATATTGATTTAATTAGTTGTAAGTTTTGTGATCATTTTTGATTTAAGAAGGTACCTCGTGTTGTAGATATGTGACAAAAAATTGAAAGTTGCATTTAAGAAGATGTATTATTTTTCATTAATTCATTGATTACGGAGACTATATGCATTAAATGCTATATAAAATCATTCTATGGACAAACTATCTATCGTCAAGCACCCTGGAAGAGCATTTGGAAGAGCAATGAAAAGATGCATGACAGATGCATAGTACAAAGCAACCTGGAGTTTCATTTTACTTAATTGTGACGAGGTTGCATCATATATTGAGTATGTATACATAAAATGTTTGCAGGTTTAATCATAATTTAATTTTATCTTTAATAGGAATTATTAAAAATTGATATACATAATTCTCTCTTTTTATATTTGTGTAGTATTTATGTTGAATAGTTAAAATATAGGAAACTAGTAATTTCCAATAATGATGTTAATTATATGCTAGAAACTGAATTTGTGAATTGGTTGAAAAAATATGTGTGAATTATTAAATTTTTAATTTTTGAATTATTTAATTTATTAGTATCTTTTATTTGTTAATAACTTTTCTTTACTTTATGTCACGGACAATTGATCCTTTAAATGGAGATTCAAATATTTTTATTTAGAATCTAAGTAACTGCCCAAGTAGATATGTGACAACCTTTCCTGGGCATTTTGTTAATGAATATAAATTTCATACAATGGGACACGGTTCTTCTAAAACAACAATGAATATTGATATATGCATTAAAGACTCATGTTATACTGCACATGAGATTGATTATTATGGTCAACTCAAAGAAGTTATTGAGTTGTAGTATCTTAGACTCAAAAATAACAAGATTGTATTATTAAAGTGGGTGTGGTTTGATTCTATACGAAATGTGGGCACAAAGATTTATTTAGATTATAAGCTAGTAGAAGTTAACCATAAATACAAATATAATCAATATGAGCTATTTATTATGGTAGTTCAAGTAGCTCAAGTATATTATTATACATATCCGAGTTTATCTCATGATAAGAGTGATTGATCGGAGATTTGCAAAATCAAAGCTTGATCATATTTTGAAGTACCAACATCTCAACAAAGAAGTGCAAACTTAAATATTGCACTGACATTCCAGAAAGATGACATAAATAATATTGAGCCTATGCATGTAGATGAAGATCCAAAAAAATTATGTAACTCAAATGGTGGCCTTATAGAAATTGAAGATGATAAATTTCTATCTGAAGATGAGTTCGAACTTCTATCGGAATCAGAAGAAATATGAGAAGATCCATTGAAGGATGATGGTGATGCTAATAATTAAACTGTTATAATTTTATTATAATATGAAACTATCTAAGGCTTTCTATATGTTGTTGAAATCTACCGATGTATTTTATTCTAAAACACGTGTTTGTTCATCATATCTCTATTATTTGTTCTATGTTTTATTTTGTACAGCAGATAGTTCCTAAAGGACGTGGCCATGGTGGAGATGGGCGTGGATGGAGAAATGAACCAACTTCATCTAGTATGTCACATCATGTTGCAATATCAGTACCATCTCATACCCACTGTATCCAGACTTCAACATCACAATCACCATCTTCATTTCTATCACCATCACCATCATTGAGACCTCTACTATCACCATTATCAGATATAAGCCCACTAACCATTATGCTTCCTTCACACACTTTTGATAATCTCTATCTTCTACACCACATTTCACGCTAATAGTTCCCCCATTTACAAAACCAACATCATCAAATGTTGTGCATTCCTCTGCATTCAATGCAAAGATAGTAATTGAGATTGTAGATAGGAGGTAAAAGAAATATGTAAATATGACTTGAAAATAAAATTTTGATGTTACTGTCAGTGGTTTTTTTTATATTGTTATGATTTGCTTATTTTCAATGTTATTTATTTATTTGTACAATTTTATTCCATCTCACAAGTGTTCGACTATAATTACAAAATCTTTCAAGAAAATTACTGATTCTAAAGCATTCTCTTGGAAGAAAGTTTCTGAATCGACAAAAAAAATCTTATTTTAATGACTTTTAGGTAAATATAACAAAACAAAAGTATTGAAAAATAAGTATCTAATTACATAACTATTATGTTGGATATTATTCAAGTAGTAAATAATTATGTTCTTATTGTTAATATAAATTTTTTCTGATTTTTCTATATATAGAATCAGTGCACATGGCCACCCAAAATTGATGGAAAGATAAAGTCATTATGGGAGATCAAAG
This sequence comes from Sapria himalayana, assembly GCA_029783825.1. Classification (NCBI taxonomy): domain Eukaryota; kingdom Viridiplantae; phylum Streptophyta; class Magnoliopsida; order Malpighiales; family Rafflesiaceae; genus Sapria; species Sapria himalayana. The sequence continues at coordinate 296,495 of JAREIK010001146.1, read as the reverse complement.
CTGCTCAATGGTATTCAGATTTTATCCATAAATTGAAGAATATGAAAGAAATGCATGTTTTTATATCCGAGGACGACTGGCCCGAGTGGCTTAACTATTGGGAGGGAGTCAGATGTGAAGAAAAAATCAGATATTGCAAGCAAAAATTGACGAAATGAGGTAGATGGACTAGGTACAAGAATCTGTTGACACATAGGAGGGTCAAAGTCAAGTATTGAACATGCTCAAGATTTGGTACAATTTTAAAATTTTAAACATTTATATAGTTAGTGGTTGTCCAATTAGTCCAATAAATCAAATCTTTGCATGTTTTTATTAATTTTGTTAAATTTTTTGATCATTTGTTTTTTATGACTTAATAAAAACTTATTTTAGGCTGGAGAATTAGGTCGAGATCCCAATTTTTATGAGATTTTCAGGAAGATACATGTGAAGAAAGTGGATGGTCAGTTTGTTGACTATAAGTTTTAGATGATTGTTATAAGAATTTGTTATATTGATAAAATTTTATAATACTACAATACATTTTGAAAATTGTTTGGAATGAAAAATATTTATTTTATTCTATGTACATCTAGAATGGTATTTTTCTCTATTTTATCTCAGGAACTAATGGAGGAACGTGTAACAGCTACTCATCAACAAGTTGAGGGTTACATGGATCTTCAACCAATTGACTATGATCCTATTTATTTGGAGACCATAGATGGTCATAAGAAGTAGTGAGTGTACAGCATCAGCTAGAAGGGAGTGACATTTTGTTGTAGTAGTCGTACTTCTAATTCATCTATCTTAGCAATGGTGGATGAGCTGGTCTAACAACAAGCAATGGAAACAAATCAATGTATTGTAGTTATGGAGACCGAAATGAAAAAGAAGGATGGGCAGATATCTCATTTGAAGAAAAAATATATAAAATTAAAGAACAGAAGGATGAACAGTATATTAATTTGAAGGAAGAAATGCAAGAAATGAAAGAAGTGGATGAGAAGAAGATTACTTATTTGATGGAAGAAATGTATGAAATTAAAGAAATGAATGATGAGATGAAAGAAATTAAGAATGTAATGCAACAATAGATGTCCTATATAGAGTCATAGTTAGCGGCATTGACGCAATAGATAACATTTCAAGATCCAGCTGCTAAACCTCATAGGAGAGGCTAACAGAAATTTTCTACTAATTATTAGGATGATTTCGTATTAGAATTATTTCTGAACTGTTATTGATTTTTGTCTATGTGTAGCAAAACATGATGAGATTTTTTAGAAGGTTTTAATTTTTTTTATTCTAGTTTTGTTCTTTGCTTGGCCAATTATTCTAATAATGAATCTTTGCATGACACATTATGTGAGACAAACGGAAAAATGTTTATTCAAAGCATTCAGACATTGTTATGGTCCTTCCAATACATGGGTCTCATATTTACCGATTTCAGCTTGATCAAAAGGAGGCTTAGCTTTTGTTATCTTCATTATTCCTAAAACATTTTATTTTTGCACTCTCTTTCTCTCTAAACATCATTGCTGGAAAACTTTTAGATTTTTGTTGAAGCTATATGACTATCAAAATTTGTGTTTGTTGATGTCTATAATAACTATTTTTATATATCTGTGAATATGTTTGTGTGTCTCTGAATTTTTGGGTAGAGCTTTAGCTTATTATAGGTATGTAAAAGCCTTGGCTAGTCCTCCATTGTACTGGGAACAACACATTAGCTTTTGAAGCTGTGATGTGAACCAAAAAAATTAATTCCACGCAAATGTTGGTTTGTTCTTGACACTCTTATTTTGTGCAGATATGCGTCTTCACAGTTCAGATATGTGACTACTTGTTATCGGTTATTGGTTTAGAAATTTAGTATGTTATGCTCCATGTGTAGGTGTAACAATGTTCTCTATTTTCGTGGAGTACTAGAGGAAAAAGAACTAGAAATGCTGACCATGCTTGAGAGATCTATATGCGTGTTTTTCAAGTCCTATATTATTTTCTTCTGTTGTTTTTGATGGTATGTGTATTTGCATGAAAGTAAAGGTGTGCTTGTCATCTAAGGCTATGTTATTATATATACGTACATATAATACTACAATATATACGTACATATATATTTGGTATAAACATATGTATATACAAAGTATATATCTACTTATATACTGAGTATATAAATACGTATATATCGAGTATATATGTTTGTATATACTGAGTATATTTGTACGTACATATTCATTATATATGTTCGTATATACTGAATATATTTGTACGTATATACTCAGTATATTTGTACATATATACTCAGTATATATGTTCATATATACTATAGTATATACGTACATATATACTCGGTATATACATACTTTATAGTGTAGTATATAGGTATGTATATGCCAAGAATATATGTACGTATATGCCAAGTATATAAGTACGTATATGCCAAGTATATATGTACGTATATACCAAGTATATACATAAGTGGGTGCATATATTTATTTGTAGACATGCATATATTGTCATACTTACATACCCATTTACACATAGACACACTTTTAAATTTATAATTGCTCAAGTTGGTCTAGTCATCATCATGCATTGTTCACTGATGTTGGTAATAAAAGTAATGGATATTAGACTTTTCCTAAAGAAGCGAGATGAAGATATTTCTGGTCCTGGCTAGCCATGAAGCTAGAAGTTGGTCTTAAAAATCTTAGTAATTGTATTAATATGCAATTATCACATGGTACAAAGTGGACGTATGAGTAAATAAGTTTTTTTGCTCTAGGTTCTACAATAATTGGTTCTAATTGTACTAAGTCTTAGAATGCTGATGATGATGATGCTCATGTAATGTTGTGTAATTCTGGTCCAGGAGGAATATCGGGTCCTATTTTTGGGAGAAGCAGCTCTCTGCCTCATCAAAAACTCGCTCAATCTCAAGTTCATCGGTCAAACATGGTACAAAGTGGACGTATGAGTAAATAAGTTTTTTTGCTCTAGGTTCTACAATAATTGGTTCTAATTGTACTAAGTATTAGAATGATGATGATGATGATGCTCATGTAGTGGTGTGTAATTCTGGTCCAGGAGGAATATCGGGTCCTATTTTTGGGAGAAGCAGCTCTCCGCCTCATCAAAAACTCGCTCAATCTCAAGTTCTTCGGTCGAGCATCATCACCCGCCCTACTTTTATTATCAGCAATGGCAATGTAGTGGCAGTAGTAGTGGTATTGGCGGCAACGGCGATAGCAGCGACAGTAATTGTGGTAGTGGCAATGGCAACGGCAGCGGTGGCAGCGGCAGCGGCAGCGACAACGGTGGCAGCGGCAGTGGCAGCGGCAGCAGTGGTAATAGCAACAAATGTAGTATATACGTATGTATAATACTATAGTATTTTATGTACATATATACTGAGTATATATGTACACATAATACTACAATTTATATGTACCTATACTACAATAATATATGTACCAGTGAAATGTCAGTATATATGTACATATATGCTATAGTATTATATATTTATCAAAACAAAGTTTTTTTTATTTATTGTGCTTTGATTGAGTGGTTTAAATTTCTTATAGATATGATATATTATTCCACATATGAATCTTGTATAAGTGAAGGAATTTTTTACTAAACATGATGCACCTTGACTCGGACAGCTTTTTCATAGTAGAAAGTTGGTGATCGAAGGAACATAGGGAGAGAAACAACGTCAATGCATGAATAGATTATAATTTATGCACTGTTGGTAGATACATTGATGAATAAGATGTAATAAGATTATGTTATTTTTTTGTTTTAATTATGCAAAATATTATATTAGAATAAGTTATTAAATGATTATTTTGAAATTATAAATTATCATTTATAGTTTCTATTTTTATTCAATTTTATATAAAAATATTAAATTATTTAAGTAAAAAATTTTAAAATAAATCAAATTCTGAAAATAGTTTTAAAATTAAAATAGCTAGGGACAATTCCCTTACTTAATTAAAAGGGAAAAATCCCTTGCTAAATTAGCTTGGGAATTTTTCCTATCTAATTTAGTTAGGGATAAATTTATTTTAGCAAGGGATTTTCACTGTCGCTAAATTTATTTTGCTAGGGTCTTTTTCCGTCGCTAATATTTAGCAACGAGCACTTTTTAAGGGAAAGCTTCCCTCATTATATTTGTTTAGCGACGAAAACTCTTATCTAGTTTGTTACTTTAGCTAGGGAAATTATTTTTTTTAGCTAGGGATTTTTTCATCAGTAAATTATTAACTAGGGACAATTTTCCTCACTAAATTTTAGTGACAGACACTTTAAATTGGGAACAGTTCTGTTGTTAATCCATCGCTATGTTCGGTTTGGCGATAAAAAATGCCCATTTAGCTAGGGAATTATTCCTAGTTATATGGGATTTTCTTGTAGTGTTTATATATATTTAACATTTATATAAATATTTTAAACACTGCATTATATCAGAGTCAAAAGTAAGGCATGGAATAAGATGAGCTCTAATTATTTCCGTTCAAGTGAAAAAGGAATCATAGACGATAAGATTAACCAGTAAATGCAGTGCAAGCCATTGAGTGGAACAAGGTGTTTTTTTGTTACTTCTTTATGCGTATCCGTTGTGTAGCATAAATCACGCTGTAATTTGTTTCAGATTTGTTAAGTTGGGGTTTGCATTTCATATTTGGTGGGGTTATGTTGGTTTGGTGATCATGAACATGATTAGGCAAAAATATGCATGAAGAATGTTGCTTCTTTTTAGTTTTCTTAGTTAAATTATGAGTCCTTATTAGGTAGACTTAACGTTTGCATAACTGAAAGGTTTGAATATGTTGTTTTTTCCCATCATAGGGTCGGGAAAAAATAACAGCTAAAACCCTAGTGTTACCTATTATTTTCTATGCCACCACTATTAGTGTCACCATTACCTCCTTTCTGCTACTGACTCCCTTCTTAGTCAGTCAGTGCCGCTGCCCTCTTGATCACTATAATTCTACCAGCACCTATGCATCATAGTTTGTGTTTATGAGGGAAGGCATCCATAATTCTTTTCCATTTTTAGGTGATAATATTTGAAGTTATTGCTATTGCTATATTTGTAGCAGATATGATGACATTTTTTTGTAGCTTTTGCAGTTCACTTTTTCATTAAGTTGTGCATGATGAACATCCTACTCACTTGGTTAAAGTATTAAGTGATAAACTGAACTGGTGTAGAAGGGTACAACTCTTCCATTTATATCCATTGCCTTCATGATTAGGGTGATAAAATTAACTAAGAATGATGGAATTTTAAGCAAAGATGGCCAGTAATAGTGAATGAAATTGATCACTAAACCTTTAATGTGTGAGCCATCATGATCCTGATCTGCCATTATCATGAGATGACCATATCTTTTTGATTTGACACATATTGCTTATGATGTTGTAGCCCAAGAATCTTCTTGATGTTTTCAATTTTTTTGTATCTTAACTTAGACATGGATTGGCCATCCTTCGCATCAACATTAATCACTTATTCGGAAGGAATTGAGGTTAGAAACATAGAATCCACCTGCCCTGTAGGCGAATTCATTAAGATATACCTAATCGATAGAATCAGTAATGGGAAACCTTTACGGACTGGAAGCCAAAATATTTCATGAGCTTTATATTTTATATAAATCGAATTTTTTTTAAGTATTTTCTGATCCTTATTGTTCAAAACAAATATGCATCATGAGTATCAAATATGATGTTTTATTTTAGTATCGTGCAAGTTCAATAAACTAAAAGATTTTCATCTGAGTGTGTTGATTTCTTCATCCAGATTATGTACGGGTTAGTTTTGAAGCTGATGTACAAGAAGACCAAATACAGGCTTCATTCTCACAATGTGCCATATGGCTCCGGTAGTGGTCAACAATCTATTACTGGATTATCTCTTAGTGATGATTCCAATAGCTATTGGGTAATTATTTTATTTCTTCCATGTTCTAAAATAGTCTGTTGGAAATTCAATATTTGTTTTATGGATAAAATCTTGCACAATAATTGGTAAATGCTATATATGTTCTGCAAAACTACATAATTCTCTGAATCCAAATTATTCATGCATATTGGTAAATGCTATATAAGTGATGGTCATATATATAATTTTGCTAAATTAATAAGTTTTTAACCTTCGTATCATTTAAGTTTGAATTGATGTATATGTAGAAAATGAAAGAAGTGAATGATAAGATGAAAAAAATGAAGAATGCAAAACAATAGAAAATGACCTATATGGAGTCAAAGTTAGCACCCTTGATGAGATGGCACACAGAGTTCCAGTAGAGTATCCACACATGAGAACCTATCACAAATGCATCATATGATGAGGATGATGATTTAGTTTAAAATAATTATATACCTATGTTATATTTTTGTTTTAACTATGTACCTATTGTATCAAAATAGTTTATTAACTACTTTTTCTTTTTGTTAATTTAAATATTGTTATAGTATATGTTTTTATTCAATTTTATATAAAAATTTTATAATATGTAATTAAATATTTTGTAAAAAAATAAAATTGTGAATATATCTTTGGAATTAAAATAGGAAAGGAATTTTCCATAGCTAATTTAACTAGAGAATTTTTTGTACATTTTCAATTGAAAAATTTTAATTACTATTCTTAATTACAATCAAAAATTACAAGTGAAAAATTATAATTAGCTATGGAATTTCCGTCATTAAAAAATTTGCTAGGGATTTTTCTCGTTAATATTTTGCGAAGAGCACTTTAGATTAGGATAATTTTCAACAATAATTTGTTGTTATTCTATTTTAGCGATAGGAAAATTTCATATAGATAGATTGATAGATCAAATGATATTTACATAGAAAGATAGACAGTCAAACAGACAGATAGATAGATAGATATATAGATAGATAGATAGATTGATAGAAAGATATATAGATATATAGATAGACAAATAGATAGACATTTAGATAGATAGATAGATATATAGATAGATAGATAGATAGATAAATACAAATAGATATACAGATAAATAAATAGATAAATAGATGGATAGATTGATAGTTAGATAGATAGATAGATTGAGAGGGAGATTGATAAAAATATTAATAGACAAAATGATAAACAGATAGATAGACATATTGATAGATAGTTAGGTAGATAGTTAGATTGAGAGATAGATAGACAAATAAATACACATATAGATAGACAAAGAGATAGACAGATAGATAATCATATAAATAGACAGATAAATAGACAAATAGATAGATAGATAGAGAGACAGAAAGACAGAGAGATAGATAGATTTATAGACAGATGTATACACTGAGTGATAGATAGATAGATAGATTGAAAGTTATATTGATAAATAGAAAGATAGACATATTCATAAATAGATACGTAGACATATATATAGAAAGATTGATAGATTGTTTGATAGATAGATAGATAGACACATTGATAGGAATATTGATATAAAGATTGATAGATTTATAGATAAATAGATAGAGAGATAAATAGATAGATAGATAGGCAGATAGAAAGTCATATATATATATATATAAAGATAGATAGATAGATAGTCAGATAGATAGATATATGGATAGATAGACAGACAGAGATATAGATAGATAGGTAGGTTGGTTGGTAGGTAGGTTGACAGATAGAAAAACATATAAATAGGCATATAATTATATATTAGATTGCGAAATAGATAGACAGACAAATATATAGATATATAGATAAATAAATTGAAACATAGAAAGATAGCTAGATAGATCAACATATAGATAGACCGATAGATTGCCATATATATATATAGATAGACAGATAGGTAGTTAGTTATGTAGATAAATAAATAGATAAACAAATATATAGATATATTGTTAGACATATAGCTATATAGATAGATAAACAAATACATAGATAGATAGATAGATAAATAGATAGATAGAAAAAATGATTGATAGTTAGATAGATTGATAGATAGACATATTGATAGATAGATTGATAGACAGATTGATAGGCAGATAGATAGTTGATAGATAGATAGATTGATAGAAAGATAGATACACATAGATAGATAGATAAATATACAAATAAATAGAGAGATAGATAGATAGATAATGAGATTGATAGATAGACAAATAGAAAGATAAAAATATAGAAGGAAAGATAGATAGATAGATAGACTTATAAATAGACAAAGAGATTGGTAGATAGATAGATAGGTCGATAGACAGATAGATAGATCGATCGTTCGATAGAAAGATATATAGACATATAGAGAGATAGACCGATAAACAGATAGCTAGACAAATAGATAGATTGATAGATAGACCGATAGAGAGACAAATAGATAGATAGATTGAGATACAGATAGATAGACTGATAGATAGATCGATATATAAATAGATAGACAGATAGATAGACAAATAGATAGATAGATAGATAGATTGATATACATATAGATAGATAGATAGATATATAGACAGACAGATAGATTGTTTGATTGACAAATAGATCGATTGACAGATAAATTGATTGATTGATAGATAGACAAATAGATAGATAGATAGATAGACATATAGAATGATAGATAGATAGATATAAAGACTAACAGATAGATTGACAATTAAATAGACAAATAGATAGACCGGAAAGATAGATAGATTGATAGATAGAATGATTGATTGATAGACAAATATTTTGACAGATTTATAGGCAGATAGATAGACAGATAGATAAAAAATTTTTAGATACATAAGTAGATAGATAGATAGAGACATAGATAGATAAATAGATAGATAGAAATATTGATAGACTGATAGATAGATTGATTAACAGAATGATAAAAAGTTTGATATACAGAATGATAGATAGTTTGATAGTCAGATTTGTAGATAGATTGATAGACTCTGATAGATCGATAGATAGATAGATTGATTGATTGACAAATATATAGATAGATAAATACATACACAGAGATATAAACAAATATATAGATAGATAGATAGAGATCACTAAAAGAAAAATCACAAAAAGCTTGTAAAAATTTTCTAGCTCAATGGAGTTTTTCTGTAACTAAAGTGGATATAACGATGGATTAACAACAAAACCTTTCCCAATCTAAAGTAGAAGTGTTAAATGGGTCGTGCTGGGCTGGTCCAGCATGATTTTTGTAGGCCCAACCATGCTACCGTGCCAGGCTAGGCACGTCTACAGTAATCATGTCATGTCTGGCTCTGCATGGTTTATTCAAGCAATGCTCGGTATGGCCTGGTTGGCACGACCGGTTTTAGCTCGTGCTTGGTCAGGCCTATAAGATGTGGTTTAAAAAAATATAAAATATTTTTTTTTATTTTTTGTTTAAAATATTTATGTAATTATAAAATATAAATTAGATAATGTTTAAAAATATTTAAATTGTAAATTGTAAATATTTGAATAGTTATAAAGTTTATTTTTTATGTTATTTGTTTTAATTATGTTTTAATTAGATTATAATTTATTAGAATTATATTTTAGAATTTTTAATGAAATTATTAAAAATAAAAATAAAACAAACACAAAATTTATTTAACAAAAATAACAAAGTCATCACAAAGCCAATTGCCAAATGGCCAAACTAAACCAAAAACAATCTAATTAAAAATAAGAACAAGATATCGAAATCAAAAATCAGAATCAAGCATAACTCATAAGGAAGAGCATAACTATAACAAAAGTATAGCTGTCGGCATGACGCAATCCAGCAATCATCAACCATCAAGTAGCAACCTCATCAATCATCCATTCTCATATCATTATCATCCTCAACCTCAATATCAATATCATTATCACATGGATCATCATCAGCAATCAACTCCCCCGCATTCGTTGTAGTCCCACTCCCAGTCCTAGCATGATCCTTTTTGCTAAACATCGAATCCTCACAATTCTTTATGCATACTAAAGCCTCAATAATATCTTGACATAATCTCCATCTCCTATCCAAAATCACATTCACTGCAATAGAAAAAGTAGATTTCGATGCTACGCTCGACATCGAAGAAGTCAATAGATCTAGTGCTATCTACGATAGCACGAGAAAGGTAGAATCATATGATTTCCACCACTGTAATATATCAAGATTCTTACTATTAAAGTGATAGGATTGAGTAGTAATCGATATCTAAGTACCGAGATAGCTCACTCCTATTCGACGGTCCACCCTGTTGTTTCCCCCTAGCTAACTAAATAGAAAAATCATCATCTCCGAATATGGTATCAATGTCAGTACTCACAACCTTACTACTATTATCACCATACGTAGTATTATAGTATGTGAAAATGTCAGTCAACTTCTCATGAATGAACCCTTCAGGAAAGTCTTCCAGGTTCATGCACGAGGAAATGTAAGTCAAAATATTATCTACCTCTTCCACCTTTACCGTAAGGTCCATGCATGTAGCGAGACAATAAAGAGATGGAATGGTAAACCAGTACTTTAAATACTTGGTTTCCATCTCTGTAACCATATGGCTAAGTTGCGGATCAGCTCGATACTTCCTAAACATGCTACTAATGTTGCATATGCACCTGAGTGCAATGCAAGTCATGGGAGTATAAACCAACGAACACATGTTCATGTCATAAAAAATCTTTAGGAATTTCATAAATTAAATTACTAAAGCCTAGTTAGTGTCGTCAATAAAAAGTTCGAAACTCTTACTATTTACGAGTCGAATATCACGTGTTTGTATCCAACACATGACACCAACATTAGGTATGTGTAATTCAAACAATGTCTCACATCTGATTGGAATTTTTTCTTCTTAAGATTCACAGACAAACAGAGACTACCGAGCTCCAATTGTTTGCGAGGCGTGTAAATATATTTTAGTGAGTTACATATGTTTTCCAAAGCGAGGAAACACACCTTCATCCCCACATGTAGAATCATGTTAACCATGTGACACATGCATCAGACGTGGAAAATCTTTTTTAATAGTGCATCTCTAATATTCCTAACAAACATGTTAATCACTACTCTATTATTAGATGCATTATCGATTGTGATACTAAAAATTTTATTTTGAATTTTATATTCTTTAAAGATTTTTTTATTATACACTGAAAAATGGTAGGCCCATCATGAAGATGGAGAATCTCTGAGAATCCTAAAATTTTTTTATTCACATGCCATTTAGAATCTACATAGTGGGCGGTGAGACATGGATAAGATCCATCATCGTAACTAGTCCAGATATCGGACGTCATGGACACCACTCTACTATATACCATAAATTCATTAATTATTAATTATTTTTCTAACTTATAATATTTTAGTATGTCGTTCCAAGATGTGGACCTAGGAAACCTATGATAAGCAGGCTGAAAATATGTCTGCATGATGCTCAGTATCCTTGGATTTTTCAAAAATCTGATCGGAAGATCCATCAATGTGATAAGTTTGGTCATGCATTCCCAACCCAACTCACTATGGCATATGAAGGGAATAAACTTTGAGACTGAACTAGATCCAATCTCAAAAAATGTAGAGCTAAGTTGAGTTTGCCTAGGATCTAATGCACCATGTGTTTTGGTGGATAATTCGACATACCTTTTAAGATGTCCAGTCCCAAACACACTCTTACAAGTTAAATCTTTTTTACAATATTTGCACAGTGTCATTTCTTCTTCCTCATCCCTAATTTTTTTTTATTTTATTATATTAAAATGAGTCCAAACTATAGAAGACCTCCTTGTTTTTTGTTTTTTAGATATTTGGGCTGAGACGACCAGAGAAACCAAATTTTCAGCGACCTCGGACTTTTGTGTAAGATTTTCATTTTCTAAATTTAAATTAATTTTATTAATATTAATATTTGTCATTTTTTTTGGTTTTTTAGACAAGAGGATAGCTTAAAGAGTAGAGAGAGAAAAAAAATAGAAATGCCCATAAAGTAGTGTAAAGGAAAAGAATGTGCACCAAAAATCTAACTTCTAAAGACCAATACAAACACCAACTAAAGACGAGCCTGAGTTGCGAGTCCCAAATAGCCGAGCTGAAATCCTGCGAGATAGAATTTTAGGAGAGAGGTTTGAGAGAGAGAGAATGTGAGATTTTATGTTTTTGAAAAACATAAAAATTAGAGAGGGGGTGGGGAGCTTTTATAGAAAAAAATTTAGAATTTTTTTTTAAAGTATTTTTTTTAAATTTTTTAATAATTTTTTTGGGGAAAAATTATGTGGGTCGTCGGATTCTGCCCCATAGCCATTGGAGCCAAAATCCAACGGCTAAATTTCAAATAATTTTTTTTAAATATTTGAACTATTGGCCGTAAGCCCGTAATATGCTTTTGGGGTTGGGGTTGGTTCAGATTTGGGCCCGCCTAGTTTCCATATCAGTCAGGCTGAGCTTCTGCCCGATGGGGTAGTACGGTATTGGTACCTCGGCTCATGCCGAGGTACTGAGCCAACCAACCAATGGTACCGTGTATGGCCAGGCATAACATGAGGCCTGGTTGGACTCGGCATGAAATGGAATGGGCATGGGCACGAGAAATTCCAGTGCTGTGCCGGGCTAGGCATGGCACGAATCAGCCCATTTGACACCTCTAATCCAAAGAGCTTGTCGCAAAAATTAAAGTGTAAATATCTTCCCTATCAAAATTAGCAAGAGAAAATTTCCTAGCTAAATTATCGAGGGAAAATCTCAAGCTAAATTAGCGAGGGAAAATTCTTTAGCTACTTTCATTCCAAAATTATTTTCACATTTTTAATTTTTTATATAAAATTTAATTACATATTTTTATAAAAACATAAACTATAAATCATTGTTTATAATTAACAAAAAATAAAATCAATTAATAAAATATTTTTATATAATTTGTTACATAGTTAAAATAGAAACATAACAAAACTTGATTACATCTTATTCTTCATCAATGTATCTAATGACAGTGTATAAAGTATAATATATATGTGAAATTTATGTTGCTTTCTCGCCCCCACCTCCTCAATATCTACATACTACTCTAGCACCCGAGCTTGTCCCTCCATGGCCATCAGCATTACTTCCTTTAGTTCTAGTCTGTATTTCCTCTCCACCTCCAACTCCTTCCTTTTATCTGCCAATGCCCTTTTTGTATCTAGTTGCACTTCCAACAATACTCTTTTTAACCTTGCGATCAGTTGCATGTATGTATACTTGTGCATGTATGTATGTGCATGTGTAAACACAGACACATGTACTTTCATGCTAATACACATACCATCAAAGTCAAAAGAAGGAAATAATGAAGGGCTTAAAACACACATATAGGTCTCTCAGGCATGGTCAATATCTTCTAGTTCTTTGTCCTTTGGTACTTCACCCAGATAGAGAACATTGTTACACCTACACATGGAGCATAATACAATACAATGTCGCTGATAAACAGATAGACTAGTGCATGCAACACCAACTACCATTTGCAAGAAATTTCATATAACGAGATAATCATGAGCTTATTTTTAATTTACCGAATTAAGATTTACCCAAGATTTCCAGTGAACTATCCACCAACATATTTTTCTGTGTTGCTCAGCTTCACGTATTAGTCCATGGTTTATTATAAGAAAGTCAAAAAGGAGTTTTGTATGGAAATAATACATTTTTAATAAAAATTCCAAAATATGATGCTTGTTTGAATAATATTACCAAACTAGTGCATCTGGAAATAGCATGACAATGGGCATCATTGTTAATGATAGTCATTGCCACGTTATTGAATTTCAAAAATCAAGATCTTCATCAATGTCTGCCTTGCTTGATGATGACAAATTCGGGCTTGAAATCGAGTTTGACACAAGATTCGTTTTGGATTTGTTTCTACTTTCAATATTGCATCTTGGCTATATAGATTTCTAAGTGAGCGGCCAAGTTAAGTTGGTGGTTTGATCAAGAGATGATGCATAAACTGAAAATGAAGAAGATGGATTTAACTTGATGGTTTTCTCTGGATTGAAATGGAGTAGCCACTTGTGGCAAGAATCCCATAATTTGTTAAAGTTGATAGGTTCACTCTAAATCATGATTAAAGAAAAAAAACAAATCTTTTAATAGAAAGAAAAGGAAATAGATAAATTCGAGTATGACAAGGCCATATTTCATATTTAATAAAACAAATAGGCACCTTATCATTGCCCCTCTTTTTATCTTTATACTGCTAGAGCCACGGCAATAAACTCAAGCAAGCATAACCTGCAAAAATGAACTCATGGTTTCGAACATGAGTTTCTTTGTTGAGGTTAATGAAGCAATTGGGGCTGCACGTTGTGCTTTTTGTAAGTAATCTAGATTCAATATTTTTCCAGCCATAGCCACTCTCAAATGTAGATGTTTTGCTCCTACACCCATTTTTGTTCTTTTTAAAACTTCATCAAATGCATGATTAGTGAAATATGCAGTATTTATGCACTCCTATATACAATAGTTGACATGACGGTACATATGAATAGTGTGTGGGTGTATGTGTTTGTGCGTGCCTTTGTGGGTGTGTATTTGAGTCATTGATGGGTAGCATATGTGACTGATATATTGCACTAGAGAAATTGAGAGAAAAAAGTAAAAAAAAATTATTTTTTCAGTTGAGATTGAGGCTAAGATTCAGGCTTCCAACTGGAACAATGACTGGATAAAATTCCAAAAAATCTTTAGAGAGGTAAAGCTTACTTTAAACTTGATGTAAGTTTGGAATGTGGGGATTCCCATGAGCCATACTCTTCTAGCCTCACTGCCTATTCCATAGATTAGACTTTGCATCTCTGTGATAATGTACTCTATAATGTTGTTACCAACTTGCCAACCATAATTTGGCTAGATATCATTGACCCATTTAAGATCACCCCATATAAAACAAATCCTCTACTTGAATAACCATCTACGATGCACTTAAGCTCCATATTTTTTCTGGTCAATATCTACTTTTGAATGTTTACTTAAAGAGAGCAGATGAAATGTTACTAATCTAACTCATTTCCATTTTTTCTCTCAATCCTTTTACTACACTCTCTATGCTTGCCACACACTCTCCCTTAATCACGATGTTTCTTTTCTTCATCTCCATCACATGTAAAACCCTCATCACATCTTCGGTCTTTTTCAGTGTTTCTAATGGCGAGCTTAAGTTCTTCTTCAATGGTTCAAATTGACTGAAAGAAAGAAATGAAGTAGGAAAAGAGTTGGTTGTGGTGAAAGATTTTATGGATTCTTATGAATTCCCATGAACTGGAGTGATATTTGCAGTGGCAGCTATGGTGGTGGATGTACTTTTAGAACAAATATCCATGTATACAGTTTGTTTAACCTTGTTTTTCACTAAGTTGGATTCCACACTCTCTCATTATTCCCAATGCCTGCATTTTAAAATTTTTAAAATTTAATAGCTGTCATTCACAACGCTATCTTTGATTTTTGAAATTCAAAAGGGTGGCAACGACTGTCGTTTACAATGACACACATTGCCATGTTGTATCCAGACATATTAGTTTGATAATATTTTTCAAACTAGCATTATATTTTGGATTTTTTATTTTAAATGTATTATTTCCATACAAAACTTATTAGAAAGTGTCAAACAAAATAGAAATGAAAGTTGAAATACAACATGCTGCATGGTATTGAATTTTTGCACACTAGTAGGTTCATATAGTAATCCACCAGGGCAAGGAAACATAAAAGAAACCATAGAAAACAAATGAGAAAAAAATGCAATTCACAGGAAAAGAACACAAGGTTGCTCACCTTTGTATTACATTCTCTGCTTGAGTTTTACATTGACCATCTTCCCAGCCAAGTTGTTAAGAAAAGGTTTGGGATTAACAGGGATGGTCTACAATATTCAGTAATAAAAAAACTAATGAATGGTGGTAAAGTGCACGTATGCATCAGATATTTATCTACATTTACTTAAAAATGCTTAGGCATGTATTTATGCGATATACATGCATACATAATGAATATAGAATAACTATATCTGTCCAAACACACACACTTGCATACACACATGCACACACTATTTTTCTATCTTCTCATATTTCTTTATCTTGTCCATATATTATCCCTTTCTAGTTGAACTGAACTATTGATGCATGAAAATGGTCATTACCAAAAATCAAATTTTTTCCAAATCTACATATCCCACATGATCTAAAATTTATTATTATATTTTTTGCTTGAAAGAACTGTAAAAATTTTTTTTTTTGAAAAATAAATGACCATTTGAAAGAATATTTGATTGTTTTAAATATAAATAGTTAATCTTACTTTGTTGCACGAGAAATAAAAGCTAGTATTAATATCATTCATGAAAGCAAAAAATCTATGAATATCTAGTGTACACAAAAAATTGTATCAAACAAGAAAACTTGATTACTACTTCATAAAAATTTTCTTTTAGCCTCTCATTATCATCATCAATGAAATCTTATCTCAATACTATTTTGAAGAAACATTACTCTAACCATAAGAACATGAGTTCAATCAACAAAAATACCAAATATACTTCTTCAGGATGCTTGTCAAATCACCTATCATTATGTTCGAGTAGATGTCTTGCCTACACTCCATTTCCGTTATAATAGCCCATCCAGCTTCTCTGCAAAACTTCATAGTATCAATGCATTCAATTTGTCACAATGTAATCTGGTTCACCTCGATAAAAAGGATCTACACCCTATCCAAGCAACCAAATCAAATTAAAAACAAAAAATAAACAAAAAAAAAACAAAAACTTTCACAGCTCAATGCTATGCCAAGCCTATTACGGACTCATTGAGAAATCAACATCTTGCTTCTAGCTTGTATTTGAGGTCACAAAGCATCTGATCCAGCTCATAAATTTCAGATTCAGCAACATCCACCCCTATGGGTCACATGTGGCATTAATGTAGTTGGAATCGAGACTTAAACCTTGTGAGCAATGATTTCAATAACACACAGTGGGAGTGTGATGGTTTTGATAAAATATAGTGAGCATGCAAAGATTTGCATAGCACATAATGCATGGGTAATCATGGTAGCTAGTGCATAGTGGATGCACTCCTTCTAGGGGTTTACAACTCTTTCCAACACACACCCCCTAGAGTTTAGCTTTCCCTGGGGTCGCTTTTGATACCATGTAAAACATTAAATCACACAACATAAAATAAATATAATACACTTGCTGAATAACCTCATACAAACAATGCCCTTATATAACATGTTATTATTATTATTAGGGCAACTCATAGGATGAATAATTTTTATTACACTCTCAAAGTGTACCTCTGTGTGCTAGACATGCCTCAATGTGTAAGATATGCTAATTCTTCCTCCAAAAAGATATCAATAGAACAACGTATCAATTGATAAAGTAGTGAACATAGCACCCAGCAAAACATAAGCAATATCACAAACATCGTGCTCATCAATAAGATAGTTATATATGGTTTAAATGTACATATAATATTATAGTGTATATGTACATATACTAAGTATATATGTACATATATACTACAGTATATATGTACATATATACTATAGTATATGTACAAATACACTGCAATATATATGGATGTCTTATATAGATATAGAAAAGTGGGTATAGTTATAGATTGAATAGCAGGTAAAGTATTATCCCATTTATACTTCACAAATAAGACCCAAAATATCACTATCAACATTAATATGAAATGCAAATATTATTTAAATTTTTGAAAATATATCTAAAAACTCTCAGTGGAAAACTTGGAAGACAAGCGATGAGCTAAGCTTGGCACATCAAAGTTCGCACATTGCCTCCCTGCAACCAGAATTCTCCTGCTCCTGAGGCCTATAAAGGGGTAGCTCAACCCCGCCACCCACTGCAGCACCATGCTCCCATGTGGGTTTTTTAGAATGTTTCTTCCCCTCTCAGTGTGCTTGCACCAATGATTTTGATTGCTTAGCTTCATTATATTAGTCCATCAACCATGTAGCTTCAGTTGGCATTTGGTTCCTCACTTGGTTCGAAGTAAGGGCCGTCACTTCATTGTATGCGTCAACGTAACTACAGAACAAATCAATATGCTCTCCATAAAACCAATATGCACTCCATAAAAATAATATGCACTCCATAAAAACAATATACATGCAAAGAAAATAAGAGGAACGAAACATCAAAAATTAGATGTTTTGTCTTCCAAATATTAAAAAAAAGCAAATGGCTACAAAATTTGCAAACTTCATATAGCAAGGCATCTTGACTCACCTTCCTCCTAGCTATTCTCACTCCTCTTCTTTCCATGCTAATCGGCAGGGGATACATCGATGTGATAGTTGTATAACATGCAGATTTGCACCCACCACAACCCCATTGATAGCCATAGTTTCTCATGTTCAGCTCGTTGTCATCCCTTACACTACGAACATGCAAGAGGGAGAGAACAAGCCGAATAAACACATTTAATTGAATTTCATTATCAATCATTATGAAAATTTACAATTCAATTGTTTAATTCCACCAATGACCAATAAAAAGTAGTCATAGATCTAAATAGTGACAATGTAGATCTGCACGAAATAAGAGTGTCAAGAACAAACCTATGTCTACGTGGGACTAGAATTTTTGTGTTCATCTCACAACTTTAGAAGTTAATGTGCTATTCCTAGTACCAGGAGGACAAGCTAAGCCTTTTATATACCTATAATACGCTAAAACTCTACTTATAATATTTGGGTACACATAAACATATTCATAGATATATAAAAATAGTAATTATAGACATAAGAAAACACGAATCTGAGTTGATAGTCATACAATTTCACCAATATCTAAAAGATGGCCAGCAATAATGTTTAGAGAGAGAGTGTGAAAAAAAATAAAATGTTTTAGTAATATTAAAGACAATAGAAGCATAGCCTTCTTTGATCCTGGTGAGATCAGTAAATATGGGACCCATCCAGAGGAAGGACTGTGGCAATGTTTAAAGGCTTTGAATCAGAATTTTTTTATGCCTTTCACATCAAATGTCCTACAAAGATTCATGATTAGGTTAATCGGGAAAGCAAAGAACAAAACTGGAATAAAGAAAATTGATACCTCCATAAAAAATCTCATCTAGTTTAGCTATACATAGACAAAAATCAAAAATAATTCAGAAATAATTCTGATACAAAATTATCCTTATTATTAGTTGGTGCATTTGTGCTAGCGTCTCCTACATGGTTTGTAGTTGGATCTTGAAATATTATTTGTCGCATCAATGCCACTAACTGTAACTCCATATAGTACATCTACTATTGCATTAATTTCTTAATTTCTTTTATCTCATCATTTATTTCTTTCATCTCATCATTCATTTCTTTAATTTCTTGCATTTCTTCCTTCAAATGTCTAGTCTGCTCAAAAATATTTATTTATTTCCTACATTTCTTCCTTCAAATGAGATATCTGCTCATCATTCTCTTTCATTTTGGTCTCCATAACTTCAAAACTTTTATTTGTTTCTATTACTTGTTGTTCAACCACCTCATTCACCATTGTTGTGATAGATAAATTAGAAGCATGACTACTACAACAAAATGCCAGTCCCTTCAAGCCGATGATGTACACTCACTACTTCTTATGACGTTATATGGTTTCCAAATAGATAAGATCATAAGCAATTGGTTGAAGATCCTTAGAACCCTCAACTTGTTGAGAAGCAACTGTCACACATTCCTCCATAAATTCTTGTGATAAAATAGAGAAAAATACTATTCTAGATATACATAAAATAAATTTAATGTTTTGTATTCTAACCAACTTTCAAAATTTACTATAGTATCATAAAATTTTATTAATATAATAGATTCTTATAGTAATTATCTGAGACTTTTTGTCAATAAACTAATAATCCTCTTTCTTTACATGCATCTTCCTGAAAATCTAATAAAAAATGGGATTACGACCCAATTCTCCAGCCTATAGTATGTAATTATTAAGTTATAAAATAACAAATGTTAAAAAATTTTAACAAAATTAATAAAACCATGCACAGATTTGATTTATTTAGACTATTAGGATAACCACTAAATATATAAATGTTTTAAATTTTAAAATTGTACCAAATTTCGAGCATGCTCAATACTCGACTTTGACCATCCTGTGTGGCAAGACATTTCTGTACCTAGTCCTGTTGATCTTTAGAGATAAAAACATGTTTTTGGCTCTAAAGATTAGCTCGGATTGGGGGTACTTTAGAGATAAATATAACTCGATTATATAATTCTTATAAATTTCAATAGGGGTGAATATCTATATATTTATCTTTAAATATCAATTTATTTCATTTAAATATAATGAAAAATTAGTAATTTTTTTTATAATTTTAAATTTAACATTTTTTAGTAATTTTTTTTTTAAAAATTCCTTTATGCGTAAAACTATTTTTTATAGTTAAAATAATATTATTATTTACTTGTTTTTTCGTTAATTATTATATTTTAATATACAATGAATTATTTAACCTTTTTAATAGTAGAAATTTTAATATATGCTCATTTATTTTTTAAAATATCTTTAAAAATTTTAAAAATTATAGAATTAATAATTTAATGTTATTGTAATATTTATAATAGTTATTGTAGTCTTTATTAATAATAAATTTATTGTATTTATATATTTTTTAAATTATTTGTTTATAATAACCTATTTTTATAAATGTAAGAGTAGAAAGTGCATTTCAAGGATCGCTCATCAATAGACCATTGAATACATACCTTAAATATACTAAATTAAATAAAATATTAAAACAAAGAACATATAAAAAATTTAAATCATTAAATAGTGATGAAAATTATCCCTAGCCCAAATAGTTAGGGAAAAATCACTAACTAAATGGATATATTTTGTGAAAAATAAAATTTAAGAAATAATCACTTGCAAAAAAATATAAAAAGTAAAAAAAAAAATCAGATAATTATTTAGTGATGGATTTTGTCTCGATCTAATTAGCTAGGGCTATATCATCACTAAATCCATCTCTAAATTCCATACTTTTTTTGTGTAGAAATCTACGAAAATATTAGCAACAAAATATTTTTAATCGAACATTTCCATCACTAATCCATAACTAATATATTGGAAAATTTTAATTTAATGTAAAATCAAAAATTCATTGTTATTCACTAGCTAATCCCTCGCTAATTAGATTGAGATTTTGGCCCTAGAAAAATTTCCCTAGCTAAATCGATATTTTCTTGTAGTGCATATAGCTATATAGATAGATAGACAAATACATTGATAGATAGTTAGATAGATAAAAACATAGATTGATTTAATGATTGATAGTTAGATAGATAGAGATATAGATAGATAGATAGATTGATTGATAGATTGATAGACAAATTGATAGAAAGATTGATAGACAGATAGGTAGTTTATTGATAGAAAGATAGATAGACAAATAGATAGACAGATAGATATACAAATAGATAGATAGACAGATAGATAATTAGATATATAGATATACAAA
This sequence comes from Sapria himalayana, assembly GCA_029783825.1. Taxonomy (NCBI): domain Eukaryota; kingdom Viridiplantae; phylum Streptophyta; class Magnoliopsida; order Malpighiales; family Rafflesiaceae; genus Sapria; species Sapria himalayana. Next base: position 274,990 of record JAREIK010001146.1, on the reverse strand, counting down.
TTGAAAGATAGAAAGATAGAAAGATAGAAAGATAGATAGATAGACATATATATAGAAATTTAAATAGGTAGATAGATAGATAGATAGGTCAATAGATAAAGAGCCAAATAAATAAATAGACAAATAGATAGAAAGATATATAAATAGAGAGATAGACAGATAGACAAATTAATATATAGATAGATAGACAGATAGATAGAAAGATAGACAAATAGATAGACAAATAGATAGACAGATAGATAGAGAGACCGATCGATAAATAGATGGACAAATAGATTGATAAATAGATATACAAATAGATAGATAGATAAACTGATTTATTGAAAGATAGATATACAGATAGATAGAATGACAAATAGATAGACAAAGAGATAGATAGATAGATACACAAATAGAATAATTGACAAATAGATAGACAAATAGATAGATAGATATATATATATATATATATATATATATATATATAGTTAGACAGAGCGATAGATATATATATATATATATATATAAATAGATAGATACACATAAATAATTGACACATAGATACATAGACATATAAATAGAGAGAGCGATAGACAAATAGTTAGACAAATAGATAGATAGTTAGAAAGATATATAAATAGAGAGATAGACAGATAGACAAATTAATATATAGATAGATAGACAGATAGGTAGACAGATAGATAGAAAGATAGACAAATAGATAGATAAATAGATAGATAGATAGAGAGACCGATCGATAAATAGATGGACAAATAGATTGATAAATAGATAGACAAATAGATAGATAGATAAACTGATTTATTGAAAGATAGATATACAGATAGATAGAATTACAGATAGATAGACAAAGAGATAGATAGATAGATACACAAATAGAATAATTGAGAAATAGATAGACATATAGATAGACAAATAGATAGATATATATATATATATATATATATATATAAAGAGTGATAGATAGATAGATAGATAGATAGATAGAATGATAGATAAATCAATAGATACATAGTTAGATAGACAAATAGATAAAAAAATAGATATGTAGATATATAGTTAGCTAGAAAGATAGATTGACAGATTGATAGAAACATAGATAGACAAATTGAAAGACAAATAAGTTGATAAATAGATAGAGAGATAGATTGATTGATTGATTGACAGATAGATAGATTCTTAAAAAGATTGAAATATAGAATGATAGATAAATTGATAAATAAATTTATAAAATTTTGATAGTCTAGTAGATGGATAGATATATCGAGAGAAAGATAGATAGATAGATACAAAGGTAGATACAAAGATAGATAGACAGAGATATTAGATAGATAGAGAGATATATATATAGATAGATATACAAATAAATAAACTAATAGATAAAGAGAGAGATAGATAAATACATAAATAGATAGAAAGAAAGAAAGAAAGAAAGATGAATTAGATAAACAAATAGATAAACAGATCGATAGATAGATAGACATATTAATAGATAGATAGATAGGTAGACAGATAGATTGACAGATAGATATGTAGATAGGTTGAAAGACATATAGATAGATAGAATGATAGATAGATTAATAGATAGATTGATAGATAGATTTACGAAAAGATTTTGAAAAATATAATTAGACAGAAAGATAGATATATATATAAATAGATATATAGATAGATAAATAGATAGATATATATATATATATATATTGAAAAATAGATAGATAGATAGATATAAAGATATACAGATAGATTGACAAATAGATAGACATATAGATATATATAGATAGATAAAGAGAAAGAGTGAAAAATAGATAGATAGATAGACAAATAATAAGACATAAAGATAGATCAATATATTGATAGATAGATAGATAGGTAGATAATTAGATAGACAGACAGATTAAAAGATAGATATATATAAAGATAGATAGATAAATAGACAAATAGATAGATTTATTTATAGAAATATAGAGAAATAAATATACAGATTGATAGACAGATAAACAAACAGATAGATAGATAGATAGATAGTTAGATTGATTGATTGATAGATAAATTGATAGATAGATAAATAGAAAAACAGAAACAATGATTGATTGATTGAATGACAGATAGATAGATATACAAATTGATTGATAGATTGATGTGTATATAAAGACTGACATATTGATAGATAGAATAATAGATATATATACTAATAAATAGTTACATAAATAGAAAAATTGATAGGTAGATAGATATATAGATTGTTTGAATATTAAAGGATTAATAGATAGATTAATAGTGAGATTGATAGACAGATAGATAAGCAGACAAATAGATAGAATGATAGGTATATAGATAGATTGATTGTTTGGTAGACAGATTAATTGATTGATTGACAGATTAAATATATAGATTGATAAAAAAAGATAGATAGATTGATAGAAAGATAGAATAAAAGATAGATAGAGAAAGATATAGACAGATAGAAAGACATATCGATTTTTAGATAGATAGATAGATAAATAGATAGAAAGATAGATAAATAGATAATTTGATAGTTAGATAGATTATTAGACAGAGAGATAAAGATATATATAGATAGATATATAGACAGATTAATAGATAGATAGATAAATAGATAGATAGATTGATAGTTAGATTGATTTATTGATTGACTGATAGATAAATGCATTGATATATATATATATATATATGTGTGTGTGTGTGTGTGTGTGTGTGTACATAGGCAATTAAATAAACAATAGTTATATAGATAGACTGATATATATATATATATATATATATATTGATAGACATATTGATAAAGAGATTGAAGGAAAGATAGATATACAATTAGATTGTTAGATATATAGATAGAATGATAGATAGCTAGATACATAGATAGACAATTAGATAGATAGATAGACAATTAGATAGATAGGTAGATAAATAGATATATAGACATATAGATAAACCAATAGATAGACAGACAAACAGACAAATAGATAGATATATTTATAAACAAATAGATAAATAGATAGATATATAGATAGATAGATAGATTAATTGATAGATTGATTTAAAGATTGATAGACATATTGATAGATCTATTGATATATAGATTTATAGATAGATTAAAAAATTAAAAGATAGAAAGATAGATGAATAGATATATAGATTGAGTGTTATACACATTTTTATACAAATATATAAAGATATACATAGATATATAGATAGAAGAATAAATAGATATATAGAAAGATTGATAGAGAGACATTTAGATAGATAGATAGATATGAAGATAGATAAATAAATAGATTAATAGACTCATATATTGATAGATGGATAAACATATATATAGATAATAAGATAGATAGATATAAAATCAAATAGATTGAAAAAGAGATAAATAGACTAATAGATAGTTAGATAGAAAGGTATGTAGATAGATAGATAGATAGACGGATAGATAGATAAATAGATAAATAAATAGAGTTGATATATAGATAAAAAGATAGATACATAGATAGTTTGATTCAAAAATTTATAGATTAATAGTTAGAAAGGTAGATAGTTAGTTAGTTAGTTAGATAGAGAGATAGATACATAAAAAGATAGATAGATAGATAGACATACACACATATATATATATATATATAGACAGATAGAATGATACATTGATAGATAGATATCTGATTTATTACAATGATTTATAGATAGATTGCTAAACAAGTTGATAGATAGATTGATAGATAGATAGATAGACATATTGATAGACAAATAGGTAGATAATTTGATAATAAGATAGATTGACACAAAAATAGATAGATAAATAGATAGACAAATAAATAGATAGATAGATAGATAGAGAGAGGGAGAGATACATAGATAAATATACATATTGATAGATAGAAATATAGAGTGATATATATATTAATAGATAGATAAATAGATTGACAGATAGAATGATATAATGATAGATAAATAGAAAGATAGATAGATAGAAAATAGATAGACAAATCATTACATAGAAAGATAGATAAACAAATTGATATATAGATTCATAGATGATTGAATGATATAAAGATTTATAAATAAATTGATAGATAGATTAATTAATAATTTGATAGTCGGGTAGATAGACAAATTGATAGACAGATAATTCGATAGATATATAGATAAATAGAGAGATAGATAGGTAGACAAATTGATAGACATATATAAAGATAGATTGATAGATTAATTGATGGAAAGATTTATATACAGATAGATAGATTGATAGACTAATTTATATACATTTTAATAGAATTATTTATTTAACCGATAGATAGTCAAAAAAGATAGACAAAATGATAAACTAAAAGATAGTTAGACATATATCGACTAATAGATACATAGATAGATGGATAGTTTGAAAGATTATTTGATAGATAGATAAAGATAGATATAGATAGATAGATAAATAAATAGATATATATATATATATATATAGATTGATTTATATAGAAATATGTAGAAAGATAGATAGACAAGAAATACACAAATAAATAAATAGATTGATTGATTGATAGACTGATAGATACCAAGATAGATAAATAGATAGATAAACATATATATAGAAAGTTAGATCGGTAGATAGATAAAGTGATATATTTATATATAGATATATAGCTAGATAGACAAATAAATCCATAGATAGATAGATAGCCAAATACATAGACAAATAGAGTGATAGATAGATAGACATATAGATAAATAGATAAATTAAAAGACTGATAGATAGATAGATAGATAGGCAAATAGATAGATACATAGAAAGACAAACAGATAGATAGATAGACATATATGTAGTTAGCTAGATATATAGATAGACAAATAGATAGATAGAATGATAGATAGATTAATAGGCAGATTGATAAACAAATTGATAGATTGATTGATAGAGAAATTGATAGAATGATAGATAGAGAAATTGATAGAATGATAGATAGACATATAGATAGTTAGATAGATCAATAGAAAGATAGATTGAAAGATAGATGGAAAAATAGATAGATAGATAGATAGACAGATAGATATATAGATAGATAGAGAAAATGATAAAAAATAGATAGATAGATATATAGAAAGATAGACAAATAGAAAAATAGAATGATAGATGTATACATCAACATATCAATAGATGGATATATAGATAGATAGACAAATAGATAAATAGATAGATAGATAGACAGATAGATAGATAAATCCATCGATAAATAGATAGACATATAGATAGACAAATAGATAGACAGATAGATTGATAGATGGATAGATAGACAGATAAATAGATAGATAGACAAACAGACAAATAGATAGATATATAGACAAATAGATATATAGATAGAAATATAGATAGACAGAAAGATAAATTGATAGATAGGTAGGCAGATTCATAAATAGTTAGAAAGATAGATAAATAGACAAAAAGATAGATAGATATATATATATAGATAGATAGACTAATAGATAGATAGATAGATAGATATAGAGATTTATAGATAGATAGCCAAATAGATAGATAGATAGATAAATAATTAGATCGAAAGATATATAGACATATAGAATCATATTTAGATTGATATTTATATAGATAGATAAATTGTTAGATGGATAGATAGATAGCTAGACAGATAGTTTGTTAGAAAGATCGATTGTCTTATTGATAGACAATAGGTCGATAGATAAATAGATAGATAGATAGACAGATTTATAGACAAATAGATAGATAGATTGATTGACATATAGATAGACAAAAAGATAGGCAGATAGAAAGAAAGTAAGTAAGAAAGAAAGATAGATAGATATATAGATTATTAGACAAGTCAATAGACAGATAGATAAATTGAGAGATAGACAAATAAATAGACAAATAGATATATAGAATGATAGATAAAAATATAGATAAATAAATAGATAGATAAACAGATAGATACCTAGATAAATAGACAGATAAATAGACAAATATTTAAATAGAATATAGATAAAAAGATAGACATATATATATTGACATGTAGATAAACAAATAGTTAGACAAATAGATAGATAGATTGATATACAAATATTTAGACAAATAGATATATAGATAGACAATTATGTAAACAAATCGATAGACAAATAGATAGATAGATACATAGCTAGATAGATAGATATATAGACATATAAATAGACATATAGATACATATAATGACTAGAAAGATAGATTGATAGTTAGATAAATAGATAGATAGTCAGAAAGAAAGAAAGATAGATAGATAAATAGATATACATACAAATAGATAGTCAAATTGATAGATAGTTAGATAATAAATAAATAGATAAATATAGAAATAGATAGACATATTGATATAAAGATAGATAGATATATATATATATATAAATAGAGAGACAAGTAGAGAGATGTATAGATAGAAAGATAGTAAGATTTATAGATAGAATGATATATAGATCGATAGTTATATTAATAGATAGATTGATTTAGAGATTGATTGTAGATTGAGAGATAGATAGATAAACAAATAGTTCGACAAATAGAGACATATATATATATATATATAGACAGATAGATAGAAAGATAGAAAATATATTCATAAATAGTTAGATTTATAGACAATATGATAGATTGATTGATAGATAGATTTATAGATAGATTATAGATAGTTGGATAGATAGATTGTTTGATAGATTTTAATCTATCAATCAATCTAGATTGAGAGAGAGATCATTTAGAAATATAGATTGGTAGATAGATAAACATATCGATAGATAGACAAATAGATAGACAAATAGGTATATCGATTGATAGATTGATTGATAGATAGATAGAAAGATAGAAATATTGATGGACATATATATAGAAAGATAGATAGATATATTAATGGATAGAATTATATAGAGATAACTTGACAGATAGATAGACAGCTAGAAATATAGAGAAATATACAGATATATAAGTATAAAGATATACCTATAAATAGATTGATAATTATATAGACAAAAAGATAGATATATAGATGGATATATAGATAGATATATAGATAGAGAGATAGATAGATAGCTAGGCAGATAGATATACAAATAGATTGATAAATAGATATTCAATTAGATAGATATATAAATAGAAAGACCGATAGATAGATAGATAGACAGACAGATAGACAAATAGATAAACAAATAGATATATAAATTGTTAGACAAATATATAAATAGATAGATAGATACATACATATATATATAGATAACTAGATATATAGATATATATATATAGATAAAAAATTTGATAGATAAATAGATAGAATATTAGATAGATTGATAGAAAGAAAGATAAATAGATTGATTGATTGATAGTGAAATTTATAGAAAAATTGATAGATACATTGATAGATTGATTAATAAATATATAGATTGATTGATTGATAGCAAGATTGATAGATAGATCAATTTTATATTTTTAGATAGATAGATAAATAATAGATAGACAAAAGGTAGAATGATAGATTGATAAATAGATTGATATATTATTTGCCAGATAGATAGACCAAAAGATAGATAGATATATAGAAATATAGATAGTAAGATATATAGATAGAAAGAAAAATAGATATATATACAAATAGAAGATAAATAAGGAGACAAATTGATAGAGAAATAAATAGACAGATAGATAGATCAAAAGATAGACAGATAGATAGAAATATATATAGAAAGATAGATAAATACACAGATACATAGATAGATAGATAGATAGATAGATATACATATAAATAGATGAATAGATAGATAGATAGATAGATACATAGATAGATAGATAAATAGATAGATAGAGAAATAGATATGCAAATTAATAAACAGATAGATATACATTTAGATTGAAAGATCGATAAAAAGATAGATACACAGATAGATATACAGATAGATAGAAAGATAGATACAAACATAGATAAATATATAGATAGACAGATAGATTTAAAGATAGATAGGTAGACACATAGAATGTCAGAGAAAAAGATAGATAGATAGATTTATAGTTAGTTAGTTAGTTAGATAGATAGATAATTAGATTGATAAATAGTTAGACAACTAGATAGAAAGGCATAAAGATAGACAAATAGACTTATAGATAGATAAATAGATAGATAAATAGATAGATATATAAACTGATAGAAAGAAAGACAAATACATAGTTAGATAGATAGATAATCTAATAAATAAATAGATAAATAAATAGATAGATAGAAATATAGACAGATAGATAAAAAGATAGATAGACAGATAGATAGACAGATAGATAGACAGATAGATATATATATATATATAGAGATAAATAGATAGATTGATAGAGAGATATATAAATAGATAGATAGACATTTAGATAGATAAATAGATAGACAAATAGATAGAATGATAAATAGATTGATAGATTAATAGAAATATAGATAGATAGATATTTTGATAGATTGAAAGATAGCTAGAAAGATTGCTAGAAAGATAGATACGTAGAATGATAGGAAAATATATATACACATAGAAAGAAAGAATGAAAGATAGATAGATAAATAGATAGATTGACAGATAGATAGATTTATTGATAGATTGATACACATTTTGATAGATAGATTTATAGACCGAATGATTGATAGATAGGTAGATAGATATATCAATAGTTTATTAGATAGAAAAATAGACAGATATATATTATATAGATAGATAGATAGAGAGTTAGATAGATATATATACAAATAGATAGATAGAAATTTCTATAGATTATTAGTCAAATATATAGATAGTTCGATAGATAGATAAACAAAATGATACTCTAATAGATAGACAAAATAAATAGATATATAGATAGATAGATAGATAGATATACATATAGATAGACACACACACACATATATATATAGACAGATATAGAGACAGATTGATAAACAAATAGATAGATAGACAGACGCACATATATACAGATAGCTAGTTATATAGATTGACAGATACACAGATACAAAGACACACAAATATATTTAAAGATAGATAGATCGATAGATAGATAAATAGACAGAAAAATAGGAAGATTGAAAGATATAAAGATAGAAAGTTAGATAGATAGATATAAAGATTGGTAGATAGATAGTTAGATATATAGATAGATAGATAGATAAATAGATGGATAGATACACTACAAAAAAAATATCAATTTACCTAGGAAAATTTACTTAGGGATCATTCTCTAGCTAAATTGTGAGGTATTAGCTAGAGAATAGTAAGGGATTTCTGATTTTGTATTGAAATAAAATTTAGCGATGGATTAGTGATAGAATTTCACTTTTGAAAATATTCCTTCACTATTTATTAATAACTTTATGTGCAAAAAAAATCATAAATTTAGCGATAGATTTACCGACATAATTTTCATATCTAATTAGATATAGAAATAATTTGTCACTATTTTTTGTAAATTTCTGTGCAATGAAAATCTGCAAATATAGCAATGGATTTAGCAAGGAAATATCCCTAGCTATTTACATCTGGAGTATTGATATGGATTTAGAGATAGAATTTCCATAGCTAATTACATCATTGATATAGTGATGGATTTTGCGATGAAATTTTCCTAGCTAATTACATATTTGATATAGCGATAGATTTAGCAACATATATTTCTAGCTAATTACAATCAGGATATAGTGAAAGATTTAGCAAGGTAATTTCTTTTGTTAATTAGATCTGGAATATAGCGACAGATTTAGTGATGAAATTTTCCTAGCCAATTACATCCTTGATATAACAATAGATTTCATGATGAAATTTCCCTAGCTAATTAGTTCAAGATAAAATCCATTCCTAAATAATTATTTGAATTTATTTTTTTATAATTTTATAAAAAATTTGAAGCAATTATTCCTTAAATTTTTACTTTCTCAAAATATATGCATATAGCTGTGGATTTTTCACCTACTATCTGGGCTAGTGATAATTTCCATTGCTAATTTATAATAATTTAATATTTTTTAAAATTATTTATTTTAATATTTTATTTAATTTTTATATTAACGGTATTTCATGGTCTATAGATGAGCTATCCTTGAAACACACAATCTCCTCATATACTTATAAAAATATGATATTATAAATATAAAATTTCATTAATATATATATATGTAAATTAAAATGTATAGTAGATAAGTCAAATTATTATTTTTTTGATTATAAATTAATTAAAATATTATAAAAAAAATTTCTAAAATTTTTAATTATGATATTTAAATTTTTGTATTAGAAAAAATAATATATTTTATTATTTATATATAAATATTTTGAAAATATTTTAATTAATAAATTAACATAAATAAAAATTACTACTGATAAAAAGCTAAAATAAACAAATATTTAATTAAATAAAAAAGTTATAAAAATATATGAATTAATGAATAAACAAGTAAATATTAATATTATTCCTATATTTATAAATTATTTCAATGATTATAGAAATCTTTTAAAAAAATAATGACTAAAATATTTAAAAATTTTGAATAATAAAAAAAATTTCAAATTAATAAAAATTCAAATTTTTTATAAAATTAAAAAGAAAATAAATTGATTTTTAAAATTAATACACAAATGTTTTAATAACATCAAAAAATGTGATTATTTAAAAAATAAATATCTAAGTGTGGTTATTAAATGAATACTTAAATGATTCAAATTTATAATGACTAAGAGATTCAAAATTTATGCATTTATAATTATTTCATATTATATTAATACAAACTAAATTGAATTCTTAAAAACTTATAACCATAATATATATATATATATATATATATATAAGAAATACTTTATTATTATATTATTTTATTTTATTTATTTATGAAATAATATCATTTATGGTTAAATAAAAATCTATTTTATTTTTTTTATTTAAATTACTTATTTTTTATAATTTTAGTTTACTTTTATATTTTTGTATCTTTATTTTCTATATATTTGCTTCAAATTTTTGTTTTTATAGTTTCCGTGAAAAAATAATGCTAAGGCATTAAACACTAAAAATTTGTTCTATCTTTCAATGACGACGAAAGAAGAAACAGGGTGGGACTACGAGAGCAACCTACAACAAATATTCTAACAAACATTGTATTTAATTTTTTCTAATAAACATTTTTTTCTAATATTTATATAAATATTATATCAGAAAAGCCTATATATGTTTTAAAATCAAATTATGGAAATTTAAAATTTATTAATAAAATTTAATAAAATAGAAATGATGAACGTTATTTTAAATATAATATTATATTAGTATTTTTGAGTAAAAAGAAAATAACAAATTTTAAAAATCTGGGTTTGGGTCGGGCGCTATAATTACAAAAATTTCCAAACATTATCATATTTTTGTTTAATGGCATAAAATATCAGAATAATGTTACAATATTTTTAAGTTAATGTTTTTTAAAAATTAATGATGCTACTTACTAATCATTTGTTTCAATTTTTTGAAGTAGCTCCATGATTATAATCACAAAAAATTCAAAATGTTCAATTAAAAATTAAATATTTAATTATTTTTTCAATATATTTATTATTGACAAACATAAATATAATTTAATCAATATACATTTAAATTAAAATTTATTGACAAGCATAAATAAAATGATTAAATGTATTTGTTGGAGGAGACATGAGAGCTCATGATTTTGTGACTATCAATATTTAGTGAGCGAAAGTTCAAGTTGACTCGGGGAAGCGAGAAGAAGAGGATGATCACATCTCAGAATTGTGCTGCCACAAGCTGCGGCAATAGTCGATCGGAAGTTTTACGAGGACATCACATATCATGTTCATACGGGCACAGTTTGGTTTTTACAGAATATTTGGGTTTTATTTTTTTTTAATTTTCCACCAATTTTTTTTTCTCTTTTCTTCTTTTTTCATATCATTATATGATTTTGACTCTACACCATTAATAAAACAATAAATGGTTAGAGTAAACTTTGTTTGTTTAATTTGTTTACTAAATGTTTGCATATTGTTTTCTGCTTCAGTATCTTAAGAAAAATAATTATGCTTAATGTTTTCTGGTTATGTAACTTGGGAAAAAACAAATCCTAATGTTTATGTGTTCTATTTTTGTTATCTCTGAATATGATTAAAATATAGAAAGATATCCAATTAAACAATGGTAATTGACAAGTTATTATACATTTTTGGTAAGTAATTTGTGCCATAGAAGTGTGAGAAACAATCAAAGGTATAAATATCATTAGTAGAGGTAGATTATTGGTCCGAGTTTGCATTTACCCTATAAACTCACTTGGTTGAGATACTTGTTGAAGGATTGACAAGTTTCTCATTGGGAAGTAGCAAATTTATTTTGTGACGGTCACATAACCTTGCACATTCCTACCAACTCTATTTTCCATGAGCATAAGAAATATAATGAATTAGATTGTCATATAATCAATTATAAAATCCAAATTGGAAATGTCAAAACATCTTATAAGTAACAATGAAAGCAAATCACAAATTTATTAACTAGGAAATTATAAGCCCTAGTGATTCCCATGCACCTTAGAATGTTGGGAGTTATTGTCAAACATATTTCAACATGAAGAGAAGTATTAAAGTAAAGAAAATATGCATTCAATTAAGTTTCACATTTAATTAATATTCAAATTAGTTATAGGAGTGATTTGTAGATCAAACATTCAATTGGCATTTAGGCTAGAGTAATTTTAGGATTGTGACTTTTTAATGACTTTATGTATAACTAAAATAGCTTTTTTTGCACTTGTATACAATATGAATCCTTATATAATTCAATAATTTAAATACATAATAGCTCTTTTACATGATTACTAGTGTGGTTTTGGCTGTTGGTGATCAAATTAAGCTCGTGCATGATTTAATGACATTTATATAATGAACCAGAGATAAGTAGTATTCATGATTATCACAATATAAACTAGGATCAATAAATATGGAATATAGTTGATGTGAGTAGGTAAAATTTTTTATTATTTTAGAGCTTATAATTTTAAAAATGAATACTTATCCAATTATTTGCTAGGACAATAGATGAATCAAATTTTAATTTGCTTAAGATATTCTTGATTATATCATGATTTTGAATATTGAAGTTTTAAATTTATAAAAGTGCATCTTTGTTATCAAATTTTGTGAATCATTATTGGTCTAAAAAATTGGTCCTTAATAGTTAATCATAATTTAAAGAGCTAATCATCAATGTTTGGTAGGTAGAAGAGAAGGATTAGTAAAATTTTTTTTTATATGATGTTACATTATTTTTCTTCCATGAAGCATTATGTTTTTCCATATTATTCAGAAATGTTAAAATTTGTTCAATGGTTTTTTTTTGGAAATATTAGATTATATTTATAACTAATAATATTTAGAGCACATTTTTATAAAAATATTAGTTAAAAATTTTCTAATTCAATTAGGGTTAATGACACTGAAATTTGTTTGATGTTATAAATATCATTAATGTAAGTATTGGATATGTTGTATGTTTTAGATATTTATATTGGGAGGCACAATGTTTTTTAATAAAAATCTATAAATTTCGTGGAAATATATTATCAATATTTCTATTGGGTTTCGTTGTCACTAATGTTATTGATAAATTATCAATGTTTTTTGTGCGTTCTAAGATTCTTGATGCATGTTGATTGAAAATTGGAGAATACTCATCAATATTTTTATTTAGTGTTCACTCTATGATACAATAAATTAAATATTATTGATGGATTTCTTATGCATTTAATGATATTTTAAGATTTATTTGAAAATATGTTATTTCATGTTTTGATAATTTTGAATGATTTTCACAATTTTTTATAATGATGTTTAACATCATTATTAGTTATTTCCTATACTATCATATTAACATGATATTTGATAATGTTAATTAATATTCCATGATGCTTGCTTTTTTTATGATCATTATAATATATTTTAATAAAAATACATTTAGAATATTACTTTTATTTTTTCTAGGTATAATTTTTAAAAACATGAAAAGACATCTAAAATATATCAAATTATATTCCATGTAGAATATATCAAAATTATGTGGCAGACTATTAACATTTTAATTTTTCTCAATCATAATTTTTTTAATTATCAAATTATGCCATATCATTTTTTTAACAATTTTATTTATGAGATGAATATCTTGAAACAGGTAGCATGAAATTGAATTGCTTCAAATGTTTTGATATTTACATATAGTTAAATATCAATTATTTTTATAAATTATTTACAACATATATTTAATATACATTTTTATATATTAATATATAAAAAAGTGTTTTACTATATCTATACCTATACGTAATTATATGTATAAATAAATAAAATTAAATGAAAAAATATATACCTACATGTATAAATATAAGTTTAACTAAATGTGTAACTAAATGTGTAACTAAATGTATAACCACATGTAACTATATTTATAATTACATGTATAACAACATACAACATTATGTTTAACTATATGTGTATAACTATATATAAATATTTGTATACCTATATAAAACTATATAAATTAAATATAACTATATTTGTAACTATGTATACATATATGTAAATCTATATATTTGTAAATATATTTAAATATCAATTATTTTTATATATTATTTACAACATATATTTAATATACATTTTTATATATTAATATATAAAAATGTATTTTACTATATCTATACCTATACATAACTATATGTATAAATATATAAAATTAAATAAAAAAATATATATACCTAGATGTATAAATATAAGTTTAACTAAATGTGTAACTATATGTATAACATGTAACTAGTTTTATAATTATATGTATAACAACATAGAATATTATGTTTACCTATATGTGTATAACTATATATAAATATTTTTATAACTATATAAAACTATATATAATTAAATATAACTATATTTATAACTATGTTTACATATATGTAAATGTATATATTTGTTTATAACTTTATATACATTTATGTATAACTACATATACCTACTTGTATGAAAATATATATATATATTTCTCTCTCTATCTATATGTTTAACTATATATAACTATTTATAACTGCATATACTAGATGTTTTCATAAACTAATTATAAAATATTCATAAAAAACATAATTTCTCATATTTTTGAAAATTAAAATTTGGAAATGAAAATTATCTCTATTATAATTTTCTGTCTATAAACAAAATTAAAAATTCAAGTTCATGATAGTTTATATTGGAAATATATTTTCCACTTTAGTATATATAGTCAAAAAAAATTCAAATGGTGTTAAAGTATATAAAAACCACTAAGATTTTGAGAATAGTTTAAGTGTGTGTGTGTGTGTGTGTGTGTGTGTTTCAGGTTGAAAACTATAATGTTTTTGAAAAATATTCAAACATATGCACACACACACACACATATATATGCACATACATACATATATATATATACATACATGCATAAATATACTTACATACATACATATATATACATACATAAATACATACATACATACATACATATACATATATACATAAATACATACATACATACATACATATACATATATACACATACATATATACACATATATATATACATACATACATACATACATATATGCTAGATACATACATATATATATATACACACACACACACACACACACACACACACACACACACACACATACAAATATGCTAAATACATACATACATATATGCTATATACATACATATATGCTATATATATATATATTTTTTCACTTTATATGTATATAGTGAATAAATCTAAGGAACATTTATAGTATACTAAAATAAAAATATTTTATTTTTAAACATTTTTTACTAAACATGAAAATGAGTTTTTTTTTTGTAAATATTTTATAATTAATATACCAAAGCACATATGGTGGGGAATCAAAGGCCCAAAATGAAATATTTAATGAGCCAATAATATTTGTGATTGCTACAATACATGATATTAATAACAATAAAACAAGTTATAATTTTGATTTAAATGATGAGAAAAAATATTATAAAATATTTTGATATGAATCTATATTTGTGTAACTAATATTTACAGCTTGTTGCCCACACCTAATTACATGATAATAAATGCAACATCTATGCTACATATTACATGCAATATAGGATTGCGTAGATGTTTCACTCAAATCACAGATAGATTTACAAAAGTAACAAAGGAATATTAACACTTTTTAGCATCAAACTTAAAATTTCCACCAATGAACCCCTGCCACTTGTCTAAATTCATAAAAACATGTTAACTCCCACAATAGGCTAACATATATAAAAATCTAGAACATTTCCACACACACACAAATAGAGGAAGAGGAATTGTACAAAAGCAAACATATGAACATGAGAAACTAAATAGTGGTAATGTAAAGTAGATTACTACTTTGCCTTCAATCGCTTTACTAGAGCATTACCATATCTATGCATCCACAAGCAATGTATTTCATAGGATTAGAGAATCAATATTTGAGATTATGAAATACATATAGTTACTTGAGTAGCTAATGATATACCCGCAACATATATATCTTTCTTGAATAATGCACTACAGGGTAAGTAAACCTTGGGGGGGAAAGGGGGGGGGGGGCTTACAAGTGGTTCATCATTTGAGGTATCTTTTATCTTTATTCTAGTTTGGTTCTTTTATTTGCTGATTAACCTAATAATGAATCTTCGCAAGACATTTGATGTAAGATGCACTAAAAAATTCAGATTAAAAGCCCTCAAACATTGCCACAATCCATCCTATGCATGGGTCCCATCTTTACTAATTTCAGCTAGATCAAAAGGAGGTCGAGTTCTAATATCTTCATTATTCCTGAAACATTTTATTTTTTACACTCTCTTTCTCTCTAAACATCAGTGTTGGACATCTTTTAGATATTTGTTGAAGTTGTATGACTATCAACTCATATTTGTGTTTGTTCATGTCTATAATTACTATTTTTATATATCTGTAAATATGTTTGTGTACCCAAATATTTTGGGTAGAGTTTTAGTTTATAATAGGTATGTAAAAGGGTTGGCTTGTCCTCTTTGAGAGAGGAACAACGCCTTAGCTTTTGAAGCTGTGAGTTTGATAAAAAAATTCTGGACCCACGGAAATGCAGGTTTGTTCTTGACACTCTTATTTTGTGCAGATCTACATCCTCCTGTGCATTGCAATTTTTTGTAATTTTTTCATTGTTTTTTTCAGGTTTTCTTGCAGTATATACTACAGTATATATCTATACAGTGTATATATATATGTGTGTGTGTGTGTGTGTGTGTGTAGATCTACTATAGTATATATGCATGTATATACTACAAAAAATATATATGTATATACTAAAGTATATATGTACGTATATACTGAGTATATACGTACATATAATACTATAGCATATATGTACTTATATACTTAGTATATCTACAAATATACTGAAGTATATGTACATATATACTCAATATATAAGCACATATAATTCTATAGTATTATATGTGTACATATATACTTTGTATATATGTACTCAGTATATATATACATATAATAATGTAGTATATGTACATATATACTCAGTTTATATGTAAATATAATACTATAGTAATATGTACATTTATACTCAATATATAAGAACTTATAATTTGTAGTATTATATGTAAATATATACTGAGTACAAATGTACTCAGTATATATATACATATATACTGAGTATATATGTACATATAAAACTGTAGTATATATGTACATATAATAGGGTAGTATATATTTAGATATACGTCAAGAATACATGTAACGAGTTAAAATGGTAGTATATATGTACATATACACTATAGTATATATGTAGAGATATATTCTAGTATTATATATTTATGAAAACATAACTTTATTTAGTTATTTATTTTGATTTGATTGACTGTTTAAATTTCATATAGTCATGGTACCGCATTGTTCCCCATACAAAACTTGTATAAGTGAAGGAATTTTTCATGAGCCAAGATGCATCGCGACTTGGATAACTTTGTCGAAACAAAAAGGTGGTGATTGGAGGAGCAGAGGGAAAGAAAGCAATATCAATGCATGGATAGATTATACTTTATGCATTGTTGGTAGATACATTAATGAATAAGATGCAATAAAATTTTGTTATGTTTTTGTTTGAATTATGTAAAATATTGAATAAGAATGTTTTATTATATAATTTTACTTTTTGTTAATTATAAATTATTGTTTATAGTTTCTATTTTTATTCAATTTAATATAAAAATATTAAATTATTTAATTAAATTTTAAAAAAAAATAAATTTTTGAAAAAAGTTTTGAAATGAAAATAGCTAGGGAATTCTCTTTTGCTTTTTTAGCCAGGGATTTTTCCCTTAATAATTTAGATAGGGAAATTAATATTTTAACTAGGGATTTTTTCGTTGCTAAAATTTTTTTGCTGTGGACTATTTCCCTCGCTAATTTTTAGTGATGAGTACACTAGATTGGGAAAGCTTACATTTCTAAACCCATTTAGCGATGGAAACTCCCATTTAGCTTGCTAATTTAGGTAGGAAAAATATTATTTTAGCTAGGGATATTTTCTTCGCTAAAATTTTTTAGATAGTAAAACTTTCCCTTGCTAATTTATAGCGACAAGCACATTAGATTGGGAATGCTTCCATTATTGATCCATTGCTATATACCATTTAACAAAAGAAAACCTCGGGTGGCTAGGGAATTGTCCCTAGTTGTTTGGGATTTTTTGTAGTAATATATAGATAGATAGACACTTATATATACATAAAAATAGATAGATATATAGATAGACAGATTGATAGACATACAAATAGATAGATAAATAGATAGAAAAAGAGATAGGTAGATAGACAGATAGATAACCAATAGATACATAGGTATATAGTCTGAAAATCGATAGATAAATACATGGACTTATATATAGATAGATATTTAGCAAAATAGATAGAAAGATAGATAGACAGATAGACAGATAGACAGATAGATAGATAGAAATATAGACATATAGATTGATAGATAGATACAAAGTTAAATAGATAGATAGATAGATAGACATATTCATATATAGATTGATACAAAGATAGACATATAGAAAAATGTGTGTGTGTGTGTGTGTGTGTGTGTGTGTGTGTGTGTGTGTGTGTGTGTATAGAAAGATAGATAGATAGTTAGTTAGTTAGTTAGGTAGACTGATAGATAGACTATAGGTAGACAATTAGACTGACAGATAGATAGACAGAAAATTCATTGATAGATAGATGGATACATAGACAAATAGATAGACAAATAGATAAACATGCAGATAGATAGATAAATAGATATATATACAATTATATAGATAGATAGATAGACAGATAGATATATAGATAGATAGACATATAAATAGAAAAATACATAGAAAGTTATATAGATAAATAGATAGAGAGATAGATAGAAAGATATATAGATAAATAGATAGAGAGATAGATAGAAAGATATATAGATAAATAGATAGAGAGATAGATAGAAAGATATATAGATAGATAGATAGTTAGATAGAATGATAGATAGACATTTAGATAGATATATAGATAGATGGATTGATAGATAAATTGAGAGATAGACACATATATAGATGGATTGATAGATAGAGTGAGAGATAGGCAGATAGACTGATAGAAAGACTGGCAAATAGACATATAGATAGATAAATATAAGGCGGAGCATCCTTGGCTCATCATTATCACACATAAGGCTTCGACGCTACTACAGTTCTTCACTAACTCGAAGCACCTCGCTATGAGAATCTAGCTTTCCATAGTTAGATAAATGATAGATAGATAGATAGATACAAAGATAGAAAGATAGATAGATAGATAAATAGATAGATAGAATAATAGATTGATTGATAGAAAGAAAGATTGAAAGATGGATACAGAGATAGAGAGATAGATTAATATATAGATTGATCAATAGAATGATAGAAAGATAAATAGACAAATTAATAAAAAGATAAAATAGATATGTAGATAGAGAGAAAAGAATAAATATATAAATAGATAGACGAATAGATAGAGAGATAAATATATATATTGATAGAAATATAGATAGACAGATAGATTGATAGATATACATATAGATTGTCGAATTGATAGATAGACTGATAGATAGACATATAGAAAGACATACAGATAGATAGAAAGAAAGACAGATATTTAGATATTTAGATAGACAAATAGATAAATAAATAGATTTACAGATAGATAGAAATAAATATAGTTGGATAGATAGACATAAATATAGACATATAGATATATAGATAGATAGATAGATAGATGGATAGACGGATGTATAGATTGATTGATATTAGATTCATATATAGATTGAGAGAAATATTAAAAGATAGATAGATAGACAGATTATAAAAAAGATAAATAGATAGATAGATAAATAGATAGACATAGATAGAAGGATAGATAGATAGATAGAGATAGATAGACATATATAAAGACAAATAGATTGAGAGATAGATAGATTGATTGATTTATAGATAAATATATATATATATATATATATATATATATATATATATATATATATATATATATAGATAGATAAATAGATAGACATGTAGATTGATAGAAATAAAGATAGATAGATAGATAAATAGATTGATAGACAAGTAGATTGATTGCTAGACAAACAAATAGAAAGGTAGATATATATATAGATAGATAGATAGATAAATAGATAATCATATAGATAGACAATTATATACCCACATAGATTATTTGATTATTAAAATAAAAATAAAGAGAAAGATAAATGGTAGTTGCACAGATAGATAAACAGATTGATAGACATATAGGTAGACAGATAGATAGATAGACAGATAGACATATAGATAGATAGAGAAATAGATTGGACAGATAAATAAAAATTAGATAGATTTATAAACCGATAGATAGTTAGTTAGTTAGATAGATAGATATATACATAGATAGACAGATAGTAAGATATATAGACAGACAGACAGATAGATAGATAGATACATAAATAGATAGATACACAAATAAATAGATAGATAGATAAACAAATAGATAGACAAATTCTTAAATAGATTGATAGATTTATTGATCGATATATTGATAGAAAGATTCATACACAAAATTACAGACAAATTGAGAGACAAATTGATAGACAAATTGATTTACAGATTGATAGACAGATACTTATAGAGACAGATAGATAGATAGATAGATTGATTGATAAATATATAGATTGATAGATATATATATATATATAAATTAATTGCTAGATAGATAGTCAGATTATTAGATAGGTCGATAAAAAGAATTTTAAAAAGATAGATAAACAAATTGATAGGTAGATAGATATAGATAGATAGATAGATGAATAGAATATCATATAGATTAATAAATAAATAGACTGATAGAATACCAGTTAGATAGAAAGATAAATAAGTAGATTGATAGATAGATTGATAGATAAATTGTTTGATAGATAGGTAGATAGAAAAATAGACATATTGATAGAATGAATGATAGATAGATAGATAGACAGATTGAAAGATAGTTTGATATAAAGATATACAAGTTGATATATAGAGAGAGAGAGAGATATATATATATATATCAACATATTATTAGATAGATAGATGGATAGATTGATTGATAGACAAGATAGATAGATAGGTGGATAGATAGATAAATAGATAGACAGATGTATAAATACATAGAAAGACAGGTAGATAGATAAATAGATAAATCGACAGATATAAAGACAAATAGTGAGACAGACATATATATATATATATATATATATATATATAAATACATAGATAGATAAATAGATTAATAGATAGATACACAAATAGCTTGATAGATTAATAGTTAGATAGATATATAGATAGATATAAAGATAGAAAAATAGATAATATATAGATAGATAGATATATATATAAATATATAGATAGATCGATAGACAGTTAGATATATTGATAGATATAAAGATAAATATTTAGATAGATAGATAGATAGACAAATAGAAAGATAGATAGACTTATATATAGACAGATAGTTAGACATATAAATAGACAGATAAATAGATAGATAAATAGACATATATATAGATAGATTGAGAGATACATACATATAAAAAGATAGATAGATAGATAGATATATATATATATATATATATATATATATATATATATAAAGATATATATAAATAGACATAGTTACATAAATAGACATAGTGTGATATATAAATATATATATATATATATATATATATATATATATAGAAGATACATAGTTAGATAGACACACAGATAGATAGATAGATAGATAGATAGATAGAGAAATAGGTAGAAAGAAAGATAGAAATACATAAAGATAGACATAAAGATAAATAGATAGATAAAAATATAATTACATACATATATAAATAGAAAGATAGATAAATAGAAAGATTAACAAATAGATAGATAGTTAGTTAGAGAGATAGATAGATTGACTGATAAATAGATAGATAGAAAGATAGATATATAGATAGATATATATATATAATCAGTATATTAGACTGACAGATAGATAGATAGATAGTCTTATAGATAGACAGATATATAAACTAATTGATAGACAGAAAGATGTGTAAATAGATAGATAGATATATAGACAAATAGATAAACAAACAGATAGTTAGATTGTTTGATAGATAAATAGATAAAAAAATATGCAGATAGAAAAATAGAAAGACTAACAAAAATATTTATAGATAAACTAATAGATAGATAGATAGATATAATGATTGATTGATAAAAAGAAATATAATAAGATAGATATATAGTTCGATAGATAGACAGATGGATAGACAGGTTGATAGATAGAGTGATAGAAGATTAATAGACATATTGATAAATAGAATGATAGACATATTAATAGACATATATATAGACCGATTGATAGATAGATAGACACATAGATATATAGATATATGATGAAAAGATAGACATATATATAGACAGATAGATAGATAAACAGACAAAAAGATAGATAGATAGATAGATATACAGATAGATAGATACATATATAGATTGACATTTATATATTTAGATACATAGATAGAAAGATAAATACATAGAAATATAGATATATAGATTTATAGATAGATAGATAGATTTATAGACAGATAAATAGACATATTTATAGACATAAAAAGATGGGGAAACAATAATATAGATAAACTAATACATAGACAGATATATTAATAGATAGATAGATAAAGAGATATATATACAAATAGAAAAATAGATAAAGAGATAGATTGATTGATAGATATATAGATAGATAAATAGATAGATAAATAGATAAACATTTAGATAGATTGATAAATAAGCATATAGGTAGACAAATATATAGATAGATATATATATATATATATATATATATATATATTGACACATAGATATTCATATAGATAGATAAAAAGATAGATGAATATATCGATAGATAAACAAATAAATATACAGATAGATAGATTGATTGAAAAATAGATAGATAGCTAGAGAGATACACAATTAGAAAGATAGATAGTTAGATCGGTAGATAAATAGATAGATATATATATATATATATATATATATATATATATATATATATATATATATTGATAGAAAGTTAAACAAATTGAAACATAGATAAAAAGGAAAAAACATACGTATATATGTATATGTAGATTGTTAGATAGATTTATTTCTAAAAATATAGATAGTTAGATAGATAGATAAAAAAATATAGATATAGAGAGACAAACAGATAGATAGATAGATAGATAATAGACATATAGATTGATAAATAAATAGATAGATAGATAAATTGATAGATAGATAGAATGATTCATAGAATGATTGATACATAGGTATATACATATATAGATAGACATATAAATAGATAGATAGATAGATAAAATAGTAGAACAAATAGATAGATAGAAAGACTAATAGATATATATATAGATAGATCAACTCATAGACATACATATAGATAGATAGAAAATGTGATAGTTAGATATACAAACAAACAAATAAATAGACAGATAGATAGACAGACACAAAGAAAGAAAGAAATATAGATAAAAAGATAGATAGATTTATTGATTGAAAGAAATAAAGAAAGATAGATAGACAGATGGATAGATAGATAGATAGATAGATTTATAGAAAATTGAAAGATATATAGATAGACAGATAGATATAAAAATAGTTAGATAAATAGATATATATATATATATACACATACACACACAGATAGAGAGAGAGAGAGATATATATATATATATATATACTGATAGATAGACCTATAGAAAGATAGATAGTTAGACATATATATTGATAGATAGATACACAAATCAATAGGTTGAAAGTTAGATAGAAGATAGATAGATAGGTAGATAGACATATAAATAGACAAATAGATAATCAAATATATAGATGGAAATAAAGATAGAAAAATATTTTAATAGATTTTTATACATATAGATTGTTAAATAGACAAATTGATAGATTGATAGATTGATAGATTGATAGATTGATAGATAGATATAGAGATATATATACAGATAGAAATTAAAATAGATAAATAGATAGATAGACAGACTAATAAATATACAAATATATAAACATATATAATAGACAGATTGATTGATAAATAAATATAAAAATAGATAGATCGATCGATATATAGATACACAATTAGATAGACAAATTAATAGATAGATAGACAAATAAAAAGATAGATAGATAGATAGACAGATTAATAGATTGAAAGATAGATAGTCAGATAGACAAACATATAGATAGTTAAATTGATATATAAATAAATAAACAGATATACAGATAGATAGATAGATAGATAAATAAAAAGATATATAGATAGATAGATATATAGAAAGATAGATATATAGATAGATAGATATACAAATCTATAGGTAGATATAAAGACAAATACATTGAGAGATAAATAGATAGATAGATTGATTGATATACAAATAACTAAATAGATATAGAAAAAATTGATACAAATCTTGATAGGCAGATTGATAGATATGTTGATAGACAGATTAATAATCAATTTGATAGACTTATAAATAGATAAATTGCTAGAAATATAAATAGAGAGATAGAGAGATAGATAGATATATAGATAGACAGATAGATATACAAATACATAGATAGAATCTTAGATAGAAGATAGATATATAGATAAATGGGTAGATAGACATATAGATAGACAGATAGATAGACAAATAGATAGATAGAAATATAGATAGATAGATAGATTGTGATTGATTGATAGAAATATAAATAGATAGATAGATAGATTTTATACATATAGATAGATAGACAAATAGATATAAGACAGATAGCTAGATAGATAGATAGATATCTAGCTAGACAGATATATAGACATATAGATAGATAGATAGATATAAAAATAGATAGACAGATAGATAGAAAGATAAAATAGATAGATAGAATGACAAATAGATAAATAGATAGATAGATTGTTATATAGATACAAATTTAGATAAAAAATTAATAGATAGATAGATAAATAGATAGATAGATGGATAGAAAGTTAGATAGATAGATAGATAGATAGACATATAGATATATAAAAAGATAAATAATCAGATAGATAGACAGATAGATAGTCAAATAGATATATAGTTAGATAGACAGACAAATAAATAGATACATAGAAAGTAGATAGATACATATATATATAGATAAATAGATAGATAGATTAATAAAAAGATTAAATGACATATTGATATAAAGATTGATATACAGATTGTTATATAGATTGATCGACATATTGATAGTCAGATTGATAAACATATGGAACTTTTGATTGAAAAACAGACAAATAGATAGATAGATTAATATAAAGATAGATCGAAAGTTTATATCACAACAAGATAGTTGGATACATACACAAATAGATAGATAAATAGATACACATACATATAAATAGATAGATACAAAGATAGATAGAATGGTAGATAGATAGATAGATTGATAGATAGATAAATACCAAGTATATATATTAATAGATAGATAGATAGACAGACAAATAGATAGATAGATAAATAAATAGATAGATATATAGACGTATAAATAGACAGATATATTGATTGATTGATAGATAATATAGATAGATAGTTAGTTAGACAAATAGAGAGAGAGAGAGACAAGTAGATAAATAGATAGAGAGATAGATAGAAAGATAGTTACATAGAGAAATAGATAGATATATATAATGATAATAGAGAGATAGACATATTGATAGACATATAGATAGAGAGATAGATAGCCAGATTTATAGAAAGATTGCTAGAAAAATTGATAGGTAGATTGTTAGATAGATTGTTTGATAGATTAATAGATTGATAGTTAGATAGAAAGATAGACAAATAGATAGATGGATGGACAAATAGATAGACAAATAGATAGACAAATAATTAGACACATAATTAAATAGAAATAAAGATAGATAGATAAACAGATAGATAGATAGATAGATAGAAACATTATTATATAGATAGATAGATATATAGACAAATAGATAAATAGATAGATACACAAATAGATAGATAGATAGAAAAAAATACATATACATATACATACATATATATATATATATATATATATATAGATATATAAATTGATACAAAAATAGATAGATATATTGAAAGATTGATATAAATATTGATAGATTGATTGAAATACTGAATGATATACATAATAATTTTGAAATTTAAAGAAAGATAGATTGATTGATTGAAATAAAGATATATTTATATATAGATAAATATATTGATAGAAATATATAGATAGACAACAAATTGATTAATTTATTGACAGATAGATACATCGACTTCTAGATCGATAGATACATATACAGATAGATAGATAGATAGAATTACAGATAAAAGATTGATTAATATATAGATAGATACATAGATATATAGATATATAGATAAATAAAGAGATAGATACATAGATATATACATAGATAAATAGATAGATAGACACATAGATAGATAGATAGATAGACAAATAGACAGATAGATAGACAGAAAGATGCACTAACAAATACGTACATTGATAGAAAAATAAATAGATAGATAGATAGACAAACAGAAAGAAAAAAAGATATATAGATAGATAGATAGATAGATTGATAGACTGATAGATAGAGAAATGGGTAGTTAGATTGAAAAATAGTTTGATCGATAGACTAATAGACAAATTGACAGATATATAGATAAACAGATTGATATAAAGATAGATAAATAAATAGATTGATAGATAGATAAATAGATGGACAGTTAGATTGATAGATAGTTAGACAAATAGATAGATACATAGATAGATAGAGAAATAGATAGATATACAAATAGATATATAGATAGAAAGTCAGAAAGATAGACATAGATAAATTGATACATAGATAAAATTTGAGAAATATTGATAGATAGATTAAAAGATATATTGATATACAGATTAATAGATAGATAGATAGAATGATTGATTGAAAGAAAGAAAGATAGATAGATAGTTAGATAGATATATAGATAGAAATATATATAGATAGATAGAGAAATATATAGATAGATAGATAGATAGAGAGATTGATAGATAGCAACATATATAGGTAGATAGATAGACATATAGATAGAAAGATACCTAGACAGACCAATAGATAGATAGATAGATAGACATATAGATAGATAAATACATACATAGACAGATAGATCGATAGATAGATAGATAGACAAATAGATAAATTGATTGATAGACAAATATATAGATATATAGAAAGTTAGACATAAAGATAGATAGATTGATAGATAAATAGATAGATAAATTGATTGATAGACAATTATATAGATACATAGAAAGATACACATAAAGATAGATAGATAGATAGATACAAAGATATATAGTCAAATAGATAGATAGAATGATAGATTGTAAGATAAAAAATTGACACGAAGATAGACTGACAAGAATATTGATTGATAGATACACATACAGATAATTAGATTGGAAAATACATTTATACAAAGAAAGATAGATAGATAAATAAATATATAGAGAGATAGATTGATTAATTGATAGAAAGAATTATACATAGATTGATAGATAGACATATGGATAGATAGATTTATATATAGATTGATAAACAATTTGATAGACTTATATATATATGTAGATTGATAGAAAGATAGATAAAATGATAGATAGACAGATAGAGAGATAGATAGCGAGATAGATAGATAGATAGACAAATAGATTGATAGATAGACACACAAATAGATAGAAAGATAGATAAATTGACAGAATGATACACAGATAGAAAGATAGGTAGATAGATAGACATATATAGACAAATAGATTTGCATATAGATATATAGATATGGATAAATCAGTAGATAAATAAACATATTAATATACATATGGATAAAAAGATAGACAAACAAATATATAGTCTAATAAATAGATAGATACATAGATATATAAAGAAATATTCATATAGACAAATAGATATATAGACATATAGATAGAAAAATAGATATATAGATAGATAGATAGATAGATTGACATATAGAGAGGCATTTCAATTGATAGATTAATAGATATATAGAGAAATGAATTGATAGATAAATAAATAGAAAGATATGTAGATAGATAAATAGATATATAGATAGATAGATAGGCAGATAGATAAATATAATGAAAGACGGATAGATAAATAGATATATAGACAAATTGAAATATAGATAAATAAAAAAGATAAATAGATAAATATATATACAAATATATAGATAGACAAATATATAGGCACATAGAAATAAAAATACATAGAAATAAAAATAGATAGATTGATATATAGATTTATAAACAAATAGATCAAAAGATAGATAGAAAGATTGAAAGAAAGATTGATAGACAGATTGAAAGATAGATTTATAGACATATTGATAC
The DNA here is from genome assembly GCA_029783825.1 of Sapria himalayana. NCBI lineage: Eukaryota > Viridiplantae > Streptophyta > Magnoliopsida > Malpighiales > Rafflesiaceae > Sapria > Sapria himalayana. The sequence goes on along the minus strand of JAREIK010001146.1, from coordinate 245,846 downwards.
ACTAATTATAAGATAGATAGATTGTTTGATTGATAGACTGATAGACATATAGATAGATAGATTGATAGGAAAATAGATTTACATATTATTATACAGTTAGATAGATGGATAGATAAATATTAGATACTCAAATAGATAGACATATATATAAATAGATAGATAAAAAGAGAGATAAATAAATTGATATATATATAAATTGACAGATAGATAGACAAATAGATAGACAGATAAATAGACAAATAGATAGATATATAGATAGATACACAAATATATAGAAGAAAGTTAAATTGATAGATAGATAGATATATATATATATATATATAGACAGATAGATTGACAAATAGTTTAATAGAAATATAGATTGATAGATATACATATTAATATACATATAGATAGATTGATAAACAAATAGATAGATAGATAGATAGACATATAGAGAGACATATAGACAGATAAAGATATTGGGAGATAGTGATAAAAACAGAGAGATAGATAGATAAATTGATATAATAGATAGATAGATAGATATATAGATAGGTAGATAAATAGACTTATAGATAGATAGATAAATAGACTTATAGATAGGCAATTTGATAGCTATATTGATAGATAGAGAAATAAATAGATAGATAGATAGATATGTAGTTAGAAAGATTGATAGATAGATTGATAAATAAATAGACAGATAGATAGTATATATATAGATAGACAACTAGATAAATAGATTAGACAAATAGATATATAGATAGATAAAAAAATAGATAGATAGTTAGATAGAGAGATCAATAGTTATTCAGATATATAGATAGATAGATAAATAGACAATTATATAGGTAGATTGAATGAAAATTACAAAAGAATATAAATAGATAGATTTATATAGAGATTGATAAATAAATTGATATACAGAGAGATAAAAAGATTGATAGAAAGATTGATAGACAATTTGTAAGATAGATTGTAGACATATTGATAGACTGATTTAAAGATAGATAGATTTTTTGATTCATAGACAAATAGATAAATAGCCTGCTAGATAGAGTGATAGATAGATAGATTGATATATTATTAAATAAATAGATAAATAAATATATAGATAGATAAAAGATAAATAGATAGACATATATAATGATAGATAGAAACACATTTAAATAGATAGATATATATATAAATAGAGAAATATATTTAAAGATAGATAGATAGATATAATGATAGATAGATCGATAGATAGATTGACATATATATTAAAGGAAAGATAGACTAATAGATAGATAGACGAATAGATAAATAGAAATATAGATAGATAACCAGATAAAAAGAAAGATAGATATACTAGTAGATAGATAGATAGATAGATAGATACACATATAGAGAGATAGATAGATAGATATTTAAATTGAAAAAGAGATAAATAGACAGATAGATAGACATATAGATAGATAGATAGATTTATAGAAAGATTGATAGAAAAATTGATTTGAAGATTGATAGATAGATAGATTGATAGTTTGATTGATTGATTGATTGTCAGTTTGATTGATACATTGATAGACAAATTGACTCACAAATTTATAGACAAATAAATAGAAAGATTCATTTGAAAGATAGATAAACAACTAGTTAGATAGATATATAGACATATAGATGGTTAGATAGATAGAAAGTTAGATTATTAGACAAATAGATAAAAAAATTATTAGATAGATATTTAGAGAAATAGATAGACATATTGATATATAGATTTATAGACAGATAGATAAAAAGATACATAGACTGACTTATAGAAATAATGATAGATAGATAGATAGATTGATTGATTGATAGATTGATAGACATATCAATAGAAAGATATATTGAATGATTGGTAGACAGATAAATAGATAGATATATAGATAGGTAGACAGATAAATAGATAGATAGATCAATAGATTATTTGTTAGATAGATATATATATAGATAGTCTAATTATAGAAAGTCAGATAAATAGATAGATTGATAGTTAGTTAGATAAATAGAAATATAAATAGATAGACAAATAAATAGATATATAGATAGATAAACAAATTGATATACAAATATATAAAAATATAGATAGATAGTTCGATAGATAGATAAATAGATATATAGATAAATATATAAATTACAAGATAATTAGTTAGATATATATATATATATATATATATATATATAATTAGATAGACAGAAAGAAAGAAAGATAGATAGATAGATAGACAGATATATTGACGTATAGGATGATAGATAGATAAATATATGTATATAGACAAATAGATAGATAAATAAATAGATAGTTAGAAAGTTATACAGATATATATAGATAAATAGACAGATATATTTATAGATAGATAAATAGACATATAGATACATAGATAGTTAGACAGACAGAGAGACAGATAGATATATAGATAGATAGATATGCAAATAGATGAATAGATAGTAAAATATATATATATAAATAGACCAATAGATAGTTAGAAAAAGTGATAGATAGATTTAAAGAAAGAAAGACACAAAGATAGACATACACATAGATAGACATATAAATATACCAAAAAATAGATATATAGATACATAGATAGATAGATATATAGATAGATTGGTAGATTGAGATAGAAAAATTGATTGAAAAATACATAGATAAATAGATAGATATATAGATTGATTGATTTATAGATATATTTATAGACGGATTGATATACACAATGATAGAAAAATAGATAGATAATTGATACACAGAAAGAAAGATAAATAGATAGAAAGATAGAAAAATAGATAGATAGATAGTTATATAAAAAGAATGATAGATAGATAGAGAGATAGATAGATAAATAGATATATAGATAGATAGATAGATAGATATAAACATACAAAGTTAGATGGTAGATAGACAAATTGAAAGTTAAATAGATAGACACATAAATAGACAAATAAATAATCAAATAGATAGAGAAATATAGAGATAGAAATATAGATAGATATATAGACCGAAATATAGATAGAAGGATTAAAAAATAAATAAACATATAGATAGATAGATAGACAAATAAAAAGATAGATAGATAAATAGATGGATAGACAAATAAACAGATTGATAGGTATATAGATAGACAAATAAATAAATATATAGATAGACAGATAGATATACAGATAGATAGATAGATTGATAGATTGATTGATTGATATATTGATAGAAAGATTAACAAATAGAAAGATAGATATATAGACATATAGATAGATAGAGAGAAAATTTGATATAGAGATAAATAGATAGACAAATAGATGGGTTGGTAGGAAGGTAGATTGATGTATAGATAGATAGATAACAAGACATATAGAATGACATATTGATAGATAGGTAAACAAATAGACAAATAAAAATACAAATACATTAATAGTTAAATAGATAGATTTAAATATAGATTGATATATATATATATATATATATATAGATAAATAGATAAATAAATTGAAGAATGATTGAAAGATAGATTGTTATATAGATTGATATATTGATTGATCGATAGATTAATAAACAGATTGATTGATTGATAGGCAGATAAATAGATAGATAGATAGATAGATAGATAGATAGAAATATAGATAGATAGATAGATATATCAACATATTTTTAGATAGATACATAGCTGGATAGATAGATATATTGATAGATAGACATATAGATATACATATAGATAAAAAGATAGATAGATAGATAAAAAGATAGATAAATAGACAGATGGATAGATAAGTAGATAGACATATAGATTGACATATATATAAATATTTAGTTAGATATATAGATAGATAGTGAGATAGATAGATAGAAAGAAAGATAGATCGATGTATTGAAATATATCTTTCTGCCAATCTGTATATCTATCTATCGGTATATCTATTTGTCTATCTCTTTATCAAACAATTTGTTTATCTATCTATCTATTTCTCTATATGTTTATCAGTCTATTTGTCATTCTATCTATATATCTATCAATCAATTTATCTACCTATCTTTGTGTGTGAGAGTGTGTGTGTATCTATTTATCTATTTTTTTATTTATCTATCTGTATATCTATATATCTGTCTATTTATATATTTGTCTATTTGTCTATCTATCTATTCGACTATATGTTTATCTATATCTCTATATGTCTATCTTTCTATCTGTCAATCAATCTATCTATCTATATAGCCCTCTTTATATATGTCTATTAGTCTATTTATATATTTATCTATCTTTCTATATGGCTAACACTACAATAAAATATCAATTTACCTAGAAAGTTTTAGCTAGGGATCAATCCCTAGCTAAATTGTAAGGGATTAGCTAGGGAATAGCAAAAGATTTATGATTTTTTTTTGAAAAAAAAAATAGCAATGGATTAGCGAGGGAAAATTTTTTGAAAATTCAGCTCAAAAAAAGCGAGGGATTTCGCAACGAATTATCGATGACCAATTTTTGTAAATTCTGCTCAAAAAATGCGGATTTTAGCGATGGATTTTGCAACGGATTAGCGACATACATTTTCTTAAATTCTGCTCAAGAATAGCTGGGATTTTAGCGACGGATATTGTGATGGAATATCCCTCGCTAATAAAAACCTGAAATTAGTGATGGATTTAGCGATGGATTTTCCCTTACTAATAAAATTCATGATTTAGCGATGCATTTTGTGATGGATTTTCTCTTGCTAATAAAATCATTGATTTAGCCATGGATTTAGTAACGGATTTTCACTTGCTAATAAAATCCATGATTTAGTGACAGAATTAATGATAGATTTTCCCTTGCTAATAAAATCTATGATTTAGTGACGGATTTAGCGACGGATTTTTTCTTGCTAATAAAATCCTTGATTTAGCCATAAAATTAGCGATGAATTTTTCCTAGCTACTAAAATCGATGATTTAGCGACAGATTTAGCGATGGATTTAGTGACGGATTTTCTCTTTCTAATAAAATCCATGATTTACAGTTGAATTTAGAGACAGACTTTCCTTTGGTAATAAAATCTATATTTTAACTAATGATTTACCGAGCGAATATCCCAAGCTAATCAAATCCATAAATTAGTGACGAATTTAGTGACAGAATTTCAGTAGATAATAAAATCCATAATTTTGCGATGGATTTAAGGATTAAATTTTTCTATCTAATAAAATCCATAATATAGCGATGAATTTTCCCTAGCTTATAAAATCTATAATTTAGTTACGGATTTAACGATGATATTTACTAGCCATTATTTAGTTATAAGAAAATAAAATAATAATTATAAATAAATATATAAATGTTTAATCCTACTAAAATTTATCAAAATTAAACAATTGAGTAATATTTTTACAATTAGCTTTAAACATTATGTTTTTATTAAAATAATAAATATTACTTTTTTTAATTATCTTCTCACTTTAATTAATTTTTTAAATTTTAAAAATTATTAATTTATCAAATAATATGATATTTTATGCGTATAAAATTATTTCATATTATCTTTGTAAAAATAAATATGAATTCTTAAAAATTTATAACTATAAAATATAAATTTTATAGATTTTTAAACATTATGAGTATTTTATAACTTTTAGGCGAGTGGCTAGAAGATAAATCATCTTTTTATTTGTATTATTATATGAAGTTTGTTAATTTCGTACCTATTTGAATTTTTTTAATGCAAAACATATTTTATTATTGTTTATATATTTATTGTTTAATTAATATTATAATAAAAAATTGCAAGGTATTTATTTTTCATTTGTACTTTGCTACACGCACATTAATTTTGTTAAAAAACTTTTGATAGTAAATAAAATTAATGAGTATTTTTGTATTATATATATATATATATTATTTATTTAATGTTATGATATTTAAACATATACATATTTTCCTAAAATATATATTCTCTCTCTCAACCCAACACATCTCTAAGATTCTAACACATGAACCGAAGTCCTATGCATTCCATCTATCTCTTGAAGCATCTCTAACACGTGAACCAAGTCCTCCGCATTCCATCTATCTCTCCATGCCGATACAACTAAAATTAATTTGAGGTTTAAGAGTTAATTTTATATTGATTTTTGGTACGTTTATACATTTATTCTTCATCGATTATCTTAGATTATTTAATCAAAGTGTAAGCATTTATATTCTATTTTTTTTTCATAATATTGAATACCCAATGTCTTTAGTTGGGAGGTTCTAGTTTAATCGGAGTCAAGATTCTAACCTAATATGGCATCCATTCACTTTAATAATTTCATTAGATAATTCTTGAGCATCAACCTGAACAATTATGTATAGAATTGGTCAAATTTTGTCAAATTTTGTGTTCTGCTTATACTTATGCTTATCCTATAATTAATTATGACATGCTAAAGATAAGTTGATGAAGTGTATATTTGAACTTCAATGCAATTATAATAAATTACTTCTGGTTGAGTTGTTAAAACATACACAACAACTATTGTTGAGTTGCCCCATTCATTTATTGGTCATTTCGAGGAACTTTTTGATGTATATTTTATATCTATCTAAGGGTTGTTGGCTTAATATAACTATCAAAATGTTGCATATGATTGACTTTTATGGTGAGACCATTTTATCTAGAATCTCATATGTAGCTAATAATTATATGTTTCCCTTTAGTATTATGTGGGAAAAGCTCAAAAAATTATAATGATTGACTTTGTTTTTAGAAGATATGAAAAGGGTTGTCGGTGAAAAAGATATCAACATTATATCTAATAGGCACATATCATCATTATATCAATAGGCGCCCAATACTTATTCATATCATTCCTTGACTAATTGGTCTAGAAAATCATGTTTATTACTATTGGCACTGAAATTAATATTTTATTAGTATTTTTGTTAAATATAATACTAATGAACTAGAATACTAATCCATTAATAGTCTTGTATTTATTAGGTTGAATAATGGCTATAATTTGTCAATGGAAGAAATATAAAATTTAAGGAAAATCTAATAACATGGGTCAAATCACATGAGCCAAAATACTGAGCAATGTCTGAGTTCCCAAAAAATACATGAGATAAAACAAAAAATAATTTGGTTGAGTCCGTCAATTCTTAACTTTGTGTTGTACATCAACATTGAACATGTAACTTTCTAATGAAACATAAGGAAGAGTATGTAATATATAACATTGCCAAGAGTCATTCATTACTAGTGGCTATATTGATGAATGTTATTTTTAGAGTTTGCACTAGTCAGACTTATATTAACATTAACAACATTAATAGAAAGTGCACATGTAGAAATTAGTAAATATTGGGTATCCTAAGTGAGCATGCACGTGTAACATTACAATTGATTGGTCAATCTATGATTGAGGTGATTGATATAAATTCTCTAACCAAGAGTTGATATATTTCTAATCATAATCAAGTATTAAGATGAATAGCATGCCATTAATTTGTAAAGATACTATGTATTGGGTATGACATCATTTATTTCTCATTATACCCTCCTCACACTAAATACCTTGAATCTCAATTTATGAATAAATAGACTATGTTTTGTTTCAAATGAAACACGACTAGGCATAATAGAAAGACTTACAAGAATCTATTAGTATAATATTTTATCTTCGTTTTTATTGATTGTATTAAAACCTACATCATACAACTTATTTTTAGATCATCTTCATATGGTGTACTATTGATTACTGGGTAGTAATCTTCATCATTGATGAATGCCTATTTATTATAATACATATTCATATAACATATTACTACTACCAATACACACACACACACACACACACACACACACACACACACACATATTGATGGTAACATGTTGCTGCTATAATATATTACAATAGTATGTATATATTTATATTTTATATTTATATTTATATATATATATAAATATATGATGTAACATGTATCAATGATTATATATATATTACACTATATATAAATATATACTAGAATTAGCATTTAAATTTATACAAAATTAAAATTGATGAAAAACTCAAAGAGTGTATATATAGTGTTGCGAATGTTTTTTACTAGAGGTGTGCTCGATGTGGGGCATGCGATATTGCTCACGGTATGCTTAGTATGTAGCATTGTTTTTGCTCTAATTTCTTCTGAAAAATACTTGAGTAATCCAGGTATAATTTATTTTAATTTACTTCACATATGAATGGTTAAATCAAGATATGATTTTTATGATTTATATTTTGTATTATGTGGTATTTGATTTAAGCAATGTGTATCTAGGTATAATTATTTGTGATGATGTATGATGTGCATTGTGAATTACATCTATGAATATACCATAAAATTATTTTGGTCGACCTCTAATTTTTATTATCAATGTGGGCAATTTTTGTGTATACATGTGCACTATTTATTTAATTCCACTATGAAATAGTAAAGGTTCATAAAAATAAAAAAAAACTATTTATACATTATTATTATGAATTTGAAATCACCATAATAAACCCAACTAGTTTTGGGATTGGGTCATATTTCAATACTAGTTATTGATATCCAAGCTTCCCACACACACACACACACACATTATATATATATTACAAGACCCTAATCACAATTTTTCACTTTTTATACCATGAGGCACACTATGTTTTCATAAATAATCATCACAAATAATTTCTTCATGAAAATAATGATTTTTAATGTCTTTCAATGGATGTTCTACTAATTTTTCTTAATATTTATAATTATGTGAAAATTTTGTTTAAGCAATGATTCTATTTTGATTGATGTATATCCAATATTAATAATTCTGAGATTTATAAAGATATTAGATGATACTTAAAATTTTTCAATACTTATCCATAAGTTAGATTTTCTATGTTGTTTTTGTATTTTATTCTTGATAATATTCGATAATACTCAATGTGTACCAAAGAGAGTCGACACAAATCAGTTATCAAACATGCTCATTTAATAGATTAATATTTTTAGAAGTTATATAATAATATTTAATAATATACGATGCTTTTCATTATTATCTGAAGATATTGATTCAAAGACGGCTAATATTTTTCTAAAATAACATAGACTCTTTTATAGAAATAGATTATATTTGATATAATTTGAAAAAGCTTGAAGTAGTTTGAATATGTCTGATATCATCAATATTATTGATACCATCTCAATGATTTCAATAATATTCGATACTATTTTTTCCTCTTATTATATTATAATATTTTGATATATATCCTATTACTACAAGAAAATATCGATTTAGCTAGGGAATTTTAGCTAGGAATTAATCTCTAGCTAAATTGCAAGGGATTAGCTGGGGAATAGCAAGAGATTGATGATTTTGGGTCGAGTTTGGGAGAAGGGTAGGTAGATACAAAAAGAATAATATTTTAAATCTATAACATTTTTGATTTAGATAGAGGATATAAAACTATTAAAAATATTTAAAAATTTTTACGGTTTATAATCCCCACAAAGTTATGCAACACAATAGAATTTTTTTTTACCAAATAATGTTTTATCAACCTTGATTTATGATTTTTTCTATAACAATGTAGTTTATTATTACTCTAACAATTCAAATTCTACCAAATATATATTAGTTATAATTTACACAATTAACAACTATGGCTTATGAAGAGTTTGGGTATCTTTGTAACATTGATGAATTTCATGCCATACAAGAGTATTCTCTTTACGACAACATTCATTAGGACACCCTTTATCCTGTCGTGTTGATAACATCATCTTTTAACACGGTAATTTTTCTATGCTGCAATATGTTTATTTTAAACAATTTAAAAAACTAATAAATATGAGTAGTAATTATTAGTTGAACATTGTAGTTATTAGTTGAGTACCATAACTATTAGTTGTAATCTACAAGCTTGAATCTAAGTTTCATGTTTCACAAAATTTGTGGTAGATGTATCTTGTAATAAATAGTAATAAAGAATATAAGAAAATATGAGAATTATTATGAAAATGTATGTATCATCAATGAAATATTAATTTATAGTACTAGCAAATATATGTGAGTACTCTTTTATGTGAGGACACCATTATAGTTTAATATGTTATAAATATATTTTCTAATTAATTTTTAGTCCATAACATATATTATTAAATATCATTTCATATCTTAATTAAATAAATATAAATTATTATAATTTCAATATCATCAATACAATATAATAAAAAAATAGTAACATATCAGAATAATACAGCAAAATGAATTATAAAGAATATTAATAAGTTGTAAATAAAAGTAAAAATTTCAAAACTATTGAGAATTATATTTTATTTTTATATTTTTTTTATCTTGAGAGACTAGGATGAGATGATTCATATAGATTAAGAGTATTTATAGTTTCTTTTTGTATTTATAAGTGAATTTTTATTTTATTTAATAAATAATAATGTCATTTTATAATTTTTATTCATAATATTATTTTATTGTGAGTTTTTATTTATTTTATTCAGTTATTTTATTTTTTATGGGAATACTCGATATGTATTAATCTTCATATTTTATCTTTATATATATATATGTGTGTGTGTGTGTGTGTGTGTGTGAACATGCATATATATGGAATAAATTTATAATGCTTTAGCAAACCATCTATTCGCTATAGAAACAGTTGTAAATGTCCATTCAAAGTAACTTTATGCTCATGCGGAAAATTATAGAAATATAGTATTTTTTTTCTCTCTATAAACATCAATGCTGGCCATATTTTAGATTTGTTGAAGTTATATGACTATATATAAATAGTTGTATAACTATGTATAAATAATTGTATAACTTTATAACACTCTATATAATTAAATATACCTATATTTGTAAGTATGTATACATATATGTAAATCTATATATTTATTGATAACATTATATATTTATGTATAACTATTTGAATGAATATATCTATATATAACTATATGTTTAACTATATAAAAATATTTATAGTTATATATACTATATATATAATAACATATAACTATAAATAATTGTATCTTATTATATGTATTACTATAAAAGCTTTATACATAACTATATACAATTATATAATCTACAACTTATATTTAATATAGTTGTATATATTAGTATTCCAGAATGTATTTTAGTATATCCATACCTATACATAACTATATGTATAAATATATGAAATTATATGAACAAATATATATACATACATGTATAAAATAGGGTTAACTATACGTGTAACTATATGTATAATCACATGTAACTATATTTATAATTACATGTATAATAACATACAACATCATATTTAATTATATGTGTATAACTATATGTAAAAATTTGTAAAACTAAATAAAACTTTATAGAATTAAATATAACTATATTTTTAACTATTTATACATATATGTATACATATATGTAAATCTATATACTTGTTTATAACTTTGTATAGATTTATGTATAACTAAAATATAACTACTCATATGTATATGTATAAGTATATATATATATATATATATATAACTAAATATTTAATGATATATAATTTTTTATAACTATATACTTATATGTATAATAACATATAACTATACATAATTTTATATTATTAATGTATAACCTATATTTAAATATATAATAAACAACATATATTTAATTTATATTTTTATATATTAGTATAAAAAATGTATTTAAGTATATCCATGCCTATACATAACTATATGTATAAATATATCCCTACTTCTCTCTCTCCTTCTCTCTCTCTCTTTCTTTCCCCCATCTCCCCATTTCTCTGCCCCTCTCTCTCCCCACCTTATCTCTCTCTCTCTCTCTATCTCTCTATCCCTCTCCTCATTCAAACATTAAATGTCTTTTTTTGCATTCATTTCTTGTGCATTATCATACTTTGCACCCTTTATCTAGTATAACTCTGATATTAATCAATCTTTATCGTGCTAAAAATTATGTTATCTATTAATGTAGATTCTCCAAAAGCATTACCTCGGTATTCATGATATTTAAATTTTAAATATTTATGCGTAAGTAATTTTATTTTATTATTTGTATATTTTGAAGTAATAAAATGTTTTATTTATAATAATGATTGGCCACTATTTTTTTTAAATAAAACATGGCAATATGAGCTTAGATCGTCAATGGATGTACATAAGGGTTATTAATGGATTTTTGAATAAATATTTTTTGACTGGGCTTGAAACTTTCTTCAATTTTGCATGTAGTCAATCGAGATTGATGGATGGAGAAAAAATTAAGTGTCCATGTAATCATCAAAAGTGTCAGAATATTCCTTTTCGTGATGCAAACACTATAAGATATCATTTGGCAAATTATGGCTTTGTGCTAAATTATTTTGTTTGGTTTTATCATGGGGAAAGTACAATGGCTCTGAATATTGACCAATTGACTATTGATCTTCTTTATTTGGAGACAATAAGAGGTCGAAAGAAGTAGTGAATGTACGGAATCAACTCTAAGAGAGTGACATTTTTTTGTTGTAGTCGTGCTTCTAATTCATCTGTCTCGACAATGGTGGATGAGGTGGTCAAACAACAAGCACTGGAAACAAATGAACGTATTGTAGATATAGAGACCAAAATAAAAAAGAAGGATGAGCAGATAACTAATTTGATGGAAGAAATTGAAGAAATTAAAGAAATTAAAAAAGCAATTCAACAACAGATGTCCTATATGGAGTCACAGTTAGCGGCATTGGTGCATTAGATAGCATTTCGAGATCCAGCTGCAAATCCTCGCAGGAGAAGCTAGCATTCCCTACAAATTATGATGATGATTGAGTATGAGAATTATTTCTGAACTATTATTTATTTTTGTCTATGTGTTGTAAATAATTATGATATTTTTTTGTAGGTTTCAATTTTTTTATTCTAGTTTTGTTCTTTGATTTTCTGATAAAACAAATTATGAATCTTTGCAGGACACATTATGTGAGAGAAGAGATAAATCCCGATTCAAAGCATCCAGACATTACAATGATCCTTCCAATGCATGGGTCTTATATTTACCGATTTCAGCTTTATCAAAAAGAGGACTAACTTATCTTATCTTTATTATTCTAAAAATATTTTATTTTTGCACTCTCTTTATCTCTAAACATAATTGTTTGAAATCTTTGGGATTTTTGTTGAAGCTGTATGACAATCAACTTTAATTTGTGTTTGTTAATGTCTATAATATTTATTTTTATATATCTGTGAATATGTTTTTGTGTCTCTGAATTTTTTGGGTAGAGTTTTAGCCTATTATAGGTATTTAAAAGCCTATATTCAGCAGCGACAGAGATGACAGCGATGGTTGTGGTGGCAACGGAAGAGGTAGTGGCAACGGAAGAGGTAGTGGCGGCAGCAGCGGCAGTAGAGGCAGAAACGACATCAGTGGTAGGAGTGGCAATAGTGGAGGTGGTAGGGGCGTCAGCGGCAGCACTAGCAGCTTCAACATTGGCAGTGGTAGCACTGGCAGTGGCGGCAGTAGCAATAGCGGCAACGTCATCTGCATCGGCTGCGGCAATGGCATCGGCCACGGCATCAGCCATGGTAGCGGCAACAGCAGCAATGGCAGGCGCGGCCACGGTAGCGAGAGTAACAGCAATGGCAACAAATGTGGTATATACGTACGTATATAGTTAGTATATAAGTAAATATAATGCTACAGTATTTCATGTACATATATGCTGAGTATATATATGTACTCAGTATATATGTATGCATAATCTATAGTTTATATGTACATATACTACAGTAATATATGCACGAGTGAAATGCTAGTATATATGTACATATTTACTGCAACAATATATATTTATCAAACATAGTTTTTTTATTTATTTTGATTTGATTTGGTAGTTCAAATTTCTTACAGATATGGTGCTGCATTGTTTATCATATGAAGCTTGTATAAGTGAAGACATATTTCAACAAACATGAAGCACCATGATTCAGACATCATTTTCACAATGGAAAGTTTGGTGATCAGAGGAGCAGTGGGAGAGAAAACAATGTCAATGCATTGATAGATTATACTTTATGCATAGTCAGTAGATACATTGATTAATAAGATGTAATATAAGTTTTATTATTTTTTTGTTTTAGGTATTTAAAATATTGTATTAAAATAAGTTATTGAATGAATTTTTTTTGATTTAAAATTTTTATTTATAGTTTCTATTTTTATTAAATTTAATTTTAAAATATTAAATTTAATTTTAAAATATTAAATTTAATTTTAAAATATTAAATTATTTAATTAAATTTTTGTTGAAACAGTATGAAATTCAACTGTAATTTTTGTTTGTTCATATCTATAATAACTATTTTTATATATCTGTGAATATGTTTGTGTTTCTCCAAAATTTTTGGGTAGAGTTTTAGCCTATTATAGGTATGTAAAAGGCTATTATCATTAGTGGTAGTGACGGTAGTGGTGCCAGTGGCGCCAGAGCTGCAGTGGCGGCAGTAGTAGTAGCAGCACCAGCACCGGTAGTGGAGGCACTGGCAGTGGTATCAGCGGCAGCAGTGGCAGTCACGACAGTAGTGGTAGTGGCCATAGAGGAGGCTGCGGAGGCTGTGAAGGTAGTGGCAGCATCAATGGCAGCGACGGTAGTGGCGGCAATAGTGGCAGCAATAGCAACAATGGTAGTAGGGGTAGTGGCTATAGTGGAAAAGAGGAGGTAGCAGAGGAAGCAGCGACAGAGGTGATAACAGTGGCAGTAGTGGCTGCAATGGCAGCAACGACAACAGTGGTAGAGGAGGTAGCAATAGCAGCAACCGCAACGGCAGTAGCAACAGCAGCAGGGGTGGTAGCTACAGCGTGAGCAGTAGGAACAGCAACAAATGTGGTATATACGTATGTATATAGTCAATATTTTACGTACATATATACCGAGTATAAATATACTCGGTATATATGTACGCATAATACTGCAATTTTTTATCTAGAACAAACAAATAATTAAACTATCTGTCTATCTATCAATCTTTCTATTTAATATACGGTAACAAAAAAACTACAGTTGTTGTCTATATATCAATCTCTATATCTATCTGTCTATCTATCTATCTAATTGTCTATTTATTAATGTATCTATCTATCTATCTAATACCAACAATTTTTTATCAATTTCTCTATCTATCTGTCTATCTATCTATCTAATTGTCTAACTAACTAACTATCTACTATATATATATATCTGTCTATTTATCTATCTATTTATCTATGTATCGATATATCAGTCTATCTATATATGTGTTTATCTATCTATCTATTTGTCTCAATATCTATCTTTCTATTTTTCATGTCTGTCTATCTATCTATATATATGACTCTTTATATATTTTTCTATAAATATGTCTAACGATATGTCCATTTATCAATCTATATTACTATCTAGCTATCTTTCTATCAAATAATCTATCTATCTTTCTATCTATCTATCTACCATTTTATCTATTAATCCATATATCTATCTATCTATTTATTTTTTTATTTGTCTATCTATCTATATGTCTATTTATCTATCTATCTATCTCTCTATCTATCTATCTATCTGTCTATTTATATAGCTATCTATTTATATATCTGTGTGTCTAACTATCTTTATATCAATGTACCTAATTATTTGTCTATCAATCTATTTATCTATTGTCTATCTATTTAACTAACAATTTATCTATATAGCTATCTATCTGTCTATCTATATATCTATCTATCCATCTATATTTCAATCTATCTATCAGTCTATCAATCTAACTTTTTTTTATCCATCTATTTATTTATCTGTCTATCTATCAATCGATTTGTCTATGTATCTATCTACCTATCTGTCTATCTATCAATTTGTCTATCTATCTATCTAGCTATCTAAATGTCTATCTATCTATCT
>JAREIK010001146.1:219945-224945 GCA_029783825.1 Sapria himalayana | reverse complement strand
TCTTTATATATGTATGTATATCTATCAATCTGTCTGTCTATCTATGTGTCTATAAATCTGTATGTCTATCTCTATGTCTATCTATCTATCTATCTCTTTACCTATCTATTTATCTATCTATTTATCTATTTGTTTATCTTTCTATCTGCCTATCTATCTGTCTATATATATGTCTATTTATCTATCAAACAATCTGTCTATCTATCTATCAATCTATATATATATATGCCTATTAATCTATTTGTCTATCTGTCTATCTATCTGTTTATCTATCTATCTATATGTCTATTTGCATATCTATCGGTCTATCCATCTAAATTTATATTTGTCTATTTATATGTCTATCTATCTATATGTCTATCTCTTTGTCTATCTGATTATCTAGCTATATGTATATCTTACTGCCTATCTATTTGTTTATTATCTCTCTATATATCTATATGTCTTTCTATATTTCTATTTATTTATCTATCTATATATGTATATATTGACTATCTATTTGTCTATCTATGAGTTTATCTTTATATCTATCTCTCTATTTATTTGTCTATCTATCCATCTCTCTATATATCTGACTATCTATTTGTCTAGCTATATGTCTATATATCTGTCTATCTATTTGTCTATTTATTTATTTATCTATCTATCTGTTTATATATTTTTATATCTATATGTTTATCAATATTTCTATCTATATGTCTATCTATCTACCTATCTACTTATCTATTTGTATAATATCTGTCGATCTATCTGTCTATCTATTTATCTATGTATCAATCTATAAATCTATCTATATATCTTTATATCTACATGTCTATATATATATATATATATTTATTTATCTATCTATATATATATCTATCTCTCTATTTATCTATCTATTTAATTTTCTATTATTTATCTATCTATGTGCCTATCTTTCTCTATATCAATCTTTCTACCTATTTTTCTATATATTTGTCTATCTATATGTGTATATATCTTTTTATCTATCTATCTATCTACATATATATCTATCTATCTACTTGTCTATCCATCTATATGTCTATTTATTTATCTATCTATCTATCTATTTATATATTTCTCTATCTATCTATTAATATGATGATCTATCTCTCTGTCTATCTATCTATCTAATTATCTATTTATCCATCTATTTGTCTATCTATTAATCTATCTATGTATTTTTCTATATTTCTATCTATCTATGAGTCTATCTATCTAACAAACTACCTATATATTTGTCTCTGAATCTTTCTATCTATCTATTTATCTATCTATCTATCTATATATGTATCTGTCTTCCTTTCTATCTATCATTCTTTCAATCTATTTTTCTATCTTTTTGTCTATCTATAAGTGTATCTATTAGTATATCTATCAATTTATCTATCTATTTGTCAATCAATCTATTATATATTTATCTATGTATTTATCCATCTATCTAACAATATGTCTATCTTGTTGGGAATTTACCAATCGATCTATCTATCTATCATTATATATATCAATTTATGTATCTATGTGTCTATCTATATGATTATTTATCTATCTATATATTTGTCTGTCCATCTATTTGTCTATTTATATGTCTATCTATCTATTTATCTATCTATCTATCTATGTGTTATCTATCTATCTATCTATCTAAGTACCTATATATTTGTCTATCTATTTATCTATCTATTTTTTTATTTAACTATTAATCTAATTATCTTTCTGTCTGTCTATCTATCTTTCTATCTATCAATCTATATATTCGTATAACTATCTATTTATCTATTTTTCTATATATCTTTCTATCAATGTGTATATTAATCTATCTACTTAATTTTGTTTCTATGTCTATATATCTATTTATAAGTGTATCTATCTATCTATTTATCTTTGTATATATCTATCTATCTATATGTTTAATTATCTATCTATCTATCTTGCTGTCTATATATCTATCTATCAATCTATTTATTTGTTTATCTATATATCTAACTATCTATCTATTGATATATCTATTAATATATCTATTTATTTGTCTAACTATCTATCTATTTATCTATCTTTCTATCTATCGATATATCAATCTATTTATCAATCAATCAATAAATCTATCTATCTGTCTATATATATGTCTTTCTATCTGTCATTATATCTATATGACCATATGGAATGTCTATCTGTCTATCTATCTATCTATCTATCTCTCTATCTGACTATTTATCTATCTATATGTCAATACAACTTTCTATCTATCTGTCTATCTATTTATCTATTTATCTATCTATCTTTCTATATATATATATATATATATATATATATATATATATATATATTATCTATCTATTTGTCTACTTATATGTCTATTTATTTGTTTATCTATCAATATATCAATCTATTTTTCTATTTATCTATCTGTCTTTCTACTTACTATTCTATCTATCTATTTGTATATGTATTTGTCTATCTATCAAACAATCAATCAATCTATCAATCTATCCTTTTATCTATCTATCTATATGTCTATCTATCTATTTATTTTTCCATCTATCTATCTATCTATTTGTCTATCTAAATATCTATATTATTGACTATATATATTTATAAATTTATTTATTTATTTGTTTATCTATCTATCTATATATTTGTCTATCTATCTATCTATCTATATATCTTTATATCTATCTATTTGTCTATCTATCTATCTATCATTCTATCTCACTATATATCTTTTCTATCTATCTATCTGTTTATCTTTCTATCTATTAATCTATCTATCTATTTATCTCTCTATACATTTATAAGTGTATCTATCTATCTATTAGTTTATCTATATATCTATCTATCTATTTGTCTATCTTTTTGTCTCTCTCTTTTTATCTATTTATATATCTATCTATCTATATATCTATTTATCTATCTTTCTAACTATTTGTCTATTGATCTATCTCTCAATATGCTATCTATAAGTCTAACTATCCATCTTTTTATCTATCTATCTTTCTTCTATCTTTTTATCGATATGTCAACCTATCTAACTATCTATCTATCGATTTATCTATCGATCTATCTATTAATCTATCTATCTATCTATCTATATACTAATCTATTTATCTATTTATCTATCTTTTGTTTTTCTTTCTATTTAAAATCAATTTGTCAACCTAATTATGTATCTATCAATGTATGCGTATATATGTCTATCTATCTATTGAATTGTCTATCTATCTGTCTATCTATCCATATGTCTATCTTTCTATCAATTATCTATCTATATATTTGTCTATCAATCTTTCTATATGCCTATTTATTTATCTGACTATATATCCTTCTATCTATCTATATCTATTTAACCATTTATCTATCTAATAATCTAACATTATATATCCATTTCTTTATCTATCTATTTATCTATATATATGTCTTTCTATTTGTCTTTCTATCTGCATGTTTAATTGTCTGTCTATTTGTTTGTCTATCTATCTTTTTTCTATCTTTCTATTTGTCTCTTATCTTTATAACTATCTGTCTGATTATATGTCCGTTCTTTCTGTCTTTATACTATATGTCTATCGATTTGTCTATATGTCTATATATCTATCCATCAATCTATATGTATATTTGTCTATCTATCTTTCTGTATATCTATCTCTCTATCTATTTATCTATCTATCTGTCTATCTATCTATTTATCTGGCTATCTATCTATCTAACTATTTATCTAAATATAACTACAAAAAAATGTATATTTAGCTAGGAAAATTTAGCTAGGAAAATTTAGCTAGGGATAAAATCACTTGCTAATTAGCAAGGAATTAGCTAGGCAATAACAAGTGAATTTTGATTTTACATCAAATTAAAATTTTGCGACGGATTAGCGATGGAAATATTCGAATGATTATTTTCCCTTGCTAAAATTATCGTCGATATTTCCGCAATCAAAAGTGGGAAATTTAGTGATGGATTTAGCGATGGAATTTCTCTAGCTATTAGAACGAGGAACAAAATCATGCTAAATAATTATCTGAATTAATTTTTTTTTTTGATTTTATATATCTTGGAAGTGATAATTCCTTAAATGTTTAATTTCTTAAAATATATAATTTAGCTAGTGATATTTACCCTAGCATTTTGGGCTAGTTAAAATTTCTGTCAGTAATCTTAATGATTTACTTTTTTTAAGCATTATTTTTTTTATATTTTATGTAATTTTTTTATATTAAAGATTTGTAATTGTCTATAGATGAGTGATTCTTGAAAGACACAATCTTCTCCTATAATAATAAAAATATGATATTATAATAAAAAAAATATTAAATATATAAATCCAAATAAAAACTTATATTAAATTAGCCTAATATAACTATTTTTTTTGATTATAAATTAATTAAAAACGTATACAAATTTTTTTCTTAAATTTTAATTATGATAATAAAATTATTGAATTAAAAAACATTATATAATTTATTATATATTTATTATAAGTTTTAAATTTTAATATGAAAACAACATAAATAAAAATACTACTTAATACAAAGCTAAAATAAACTATGTTTGATTAAATAAAAAAAATTATAAAAATATATGATTTAACAAAAACAAATAAATATTTGTATTATTTAGTAAGTAAAAAAAATTTTTTATGATTACAGAAGTCTTTTAAAAATATAATGACTAAAGATTTGATAATTTTGAATTATAAAAAAAATCACTTTTCATAAAATTTAAAAGAAAATAAATTGATATTTAAATATTAATATATGATGTTTTAATTACATCAAAAAATTTTGATGATTTAAAAAATAAATGATTTAGTGTGGTTATTAAATAAATATTTCAATGATTCAAATTATAATGACAAAAAGATTTTAATTTTATGCCTTTATAATTATTTCTTATTATATTAATAAAAATTAAATTGAATTCATATAAATTTAAAACCATAAAAATATATATAATATTTTATATATATATGTATGTATGTAGTATGTATGTGTGTGTGTGTG